>JACXGI010001221.1:37845-99802 GCA_016801175.1 Esox masquinongy | reverse complement strand
TGCCCTCAAAAGACCAAGGAGCAGGAACGGTGATAAAGTTTCTGACTAGGGAAGTAATGCCAAGGTTTGGTATCCCAACAGAAATTAGCTCGGACAATGGGTCAGCTTTTATCGAAAGAACCTTGAAACAGGTGGTTCAACAGCTCAGAATTAAGCAGAGGTTGGGATGTGTTTATCATCCTCAGTCTCAAGGGATGGGGGAACGAGTGAATGGAACACTGAAAGCTAAGATCAACAAGATTTGTGCCAGCGCTAGGTTGAACTGGGTTGATGCTTTGCCGTTGGCGCTTATGAGCTACCGCATGCAGGCTAACAGAGTAACCCATCTAACACCACATGAGATGCTTACAGGTCGGCCCATGCCAGTGCCAGTGCTTAGGGGTCCTTACGAAGGGCCTCCGTTGGAACAGTTAGAACAGGAACTCAGAGAATATGTACGACAACTAACTGCTAGACATGAAGTTATCTATCGACAGGAAAGTGCACGGGCACCAGAGCCAGAGGACATCCAGGGGAGGCACCTGCAGAAAGTGCACAAGGGGAACCAGGTATCCCTATTCCTGAACAAGAGTTCTCTACAATCAACCTTGCCGACCTGGACTGGGAGTAATGTGACGGAACTCCTACCTGATGCTAATGACTCTGACGTTGACTTGGACAGAAGGAATAAGATATGCACAGCAGCACTAGTAGTGGGAATTATCCCCTATCGTTTAATCACGATAAGACTGAAAGTGACACTTCATTACCACAGACAATCTTGGAGATCGAAATCAAACATTCTGGTTGGGTAGAGTAGAAGGGGGAAAACGCAAATTGGAAGTAGAAGCTCGCAGCGAAAACGGCAAGTGTGGCCCATCCGGAAGGAGACAGGTACAAAATGAGGAGTATCAGGTTCTGTGTAAGCAGATGAAGTGTAGAGTCAGGGCAGGAACAAAAATAAACAAAATGGAGTTTAAAGAACTATTCGAGGAAACAGCTCTATCAGCAACAGTGAGGGAAAGAGGTACAGTGGAGATAAAGGGAGAAACATGGGGACAGTTGTGGGACAGAGACATAGATAGCGAGGGGATGGATACTTATATACCCAGGGACCAAGAGAGAGACACAAAGCGCAAGAGAAGAGCTGTGAGCAGTAGAGATACTCTCGAGGCTAGGGAAGTGACGATTCCGAGGAAAACTAGGTATGAGACACAGAGGTCCATCAGGGTGAGAACTCAGAGTGAAAATAAACTGTGTAGTTGGGTTGATGATGCACAGTATGGTCAGGCAATCTGGTCGGGGGGTACCTGCCAGATCAGGGTCACGGAGACAGGGTGAATGTGGAGAATAGTGGTTGAACACGATAAGGGAAAAACAGGGCTGTTTCTTGAACTAGTTATTACAGACTACGTGAGTGGAAGTAGAATGCAATGTATAGATTGGTGGCATGATGACACAGGTTCAGGAAGTCGAGAGACATCAATTATGTTGACCCAGATTCCGAGAGAGGTACAACAAACGTTGGCTCCGGCACCCACTATAGTACAACCGTTAGTAATGGTATCCATGGAGGAGGATGAGATAGATTCCCGCACCAGTGCAAGCTTTGAACTCTTCAGCCACGGTAACAACGGTCCCATACCCGGTCACCACTGTAGACTCAGCAGAAGAGCTAGAAAGGGACCATATGGAAGCAGCTGAAACATATGACTGGTACAGATGGGCTCAGTATACGGCTAACCAACACGAGGTAGATAATTGTTTAGTATGTTCAAGAGCAGGACATGGAGGCATGGTAGTGGTGCCAACTGAGAAAGGTTGGGAAGAATGTTTAGATGAAAAATTTCAGTTATGGCGTGCAGGAATTGATGATGATAGATACCATGACTCGTGCTTTGTAACTTGTTTGGTCTGGTTGGGAAGTACACGGATTCAAGCAGAAATGAAGAAGTATAGCTTCTTTATAACAGTAAAGTGTGAGGCATTAGATGTAAAGATAAGTTCAGAAAAGGCAGAGGTTACACTGCCGGCGCCAGGTTTAAAGATATTGGGTAGACATGAGTGTTTTCGGGCAAGAGGAACTGTTGACGTTGGACACTTTTCGAAGTGTAAAACGACAATAGTTTTGGACAAAGGTGAGATATCGATAATCCAAACTGGGAAAGGATTTACTCTGTTTCAGAGGGCAGGAACACAGAGCATCTATTTGGAGCAAGATCAGGCTATAGCAGATGTATTTTGGATATGTGGAGGGAAACAGCTGCGCTCAGTGTTACCAAGCAATTGATCAGGGACATGTGCCAGAGTTAGGGTAGCCCAAGATGTGACCATAATACCTCACATCCAGGTACAAACGAATAGTATACAGCCGCCCGAGGAGGACCTAGTAAAGTCACGAACTACAGGTCATACATACCAGATCCACAGGTTATTATCGATGCGATCGGTCAACCAAGAGGAATTCCCAATGAGTTTAAGGCAAGGAGTGAGATCAGTGCAGGTTTCGAATCAATAATTCCATGGATAGCGCCAGCTAAAAACACGGAATGGATCAATTACATATACTACAATCAGCAGCGATTTATCAATTATACAGATACAGCCCTGGGTGAGCAACTGCAAGCTACGAGTAAGATGACATGGCAGAACAGGCAGGCATTAGACTGGATTTTAGCAGAGAAGTGTGGAGTTTGTGTAATGTTTGGAGAACAGTGTTGTACTTTCATTCCAAACAACACTGCTCCGGATGGTTCCTTTACCCAGGCTATGCTCAAGCTCAAGCAGCTAAGGAAGGAGGTGAAGGATAATGCAGGCTCGGATGCTCACACTCGGGATTGGCTGGAGATGTCACTAGGACAATGGTGTGCGATACTAACCAAGGTAGGGATTGTGATAGGGATAGTATTAGTGGTGTTGGCGGTAGTGGCATGCTGTGTAATTCTGTTGTAGATAACTGTTTAGTATGTTCAAGAGCAGGACATGGAGGCATGGTATAACTGTCGTCACGCCATAACTGTCGTCTCCCAGATGCCTTTACGAGGTGTGGACTCTGCTAATGACCTAGAAGTTATCCCATTGCAGGGTCATCCTGGACAGTATATGGATAAGCATGGACACCCCTGTAATGTTAAAGGAGGGCCTTTGAACTGCCCGTACGGAAATCCGGAATGTGAATGGTCCCTCAGGCCAGGAGCTGGGTGGGCATGCCTGGACTATCAGCAGAATGCTAACTCAGCCAGCAACGTTGCTGTGGTAGCCCCAATGATGGACGCTGATTTAGGTAATGGTTCTATAATGGATGGGAGTATATTGAACCAGGGCTACGAGGACATGGAACTTCAAGCATGACTAGGACCGAAACACTACCCTTGCCCCTACAGAGAAATCTGGTGTCGATATTGTAGCAAGGGGTATCATAGGGAGATCAACAGACAAGTATTCGCAGATGGACATGATCATTACCCAGAACCTTATCATTGTGCATTGTGCCAAAGGGGGGATTGCCTTTTATGTGCGGAAAAAGATTGTGCTCCAATATAAAGAAGGTTAAGGGCTCCTAGGTGGCTGGTAGCCAACTTAGTGTGAGGAAATGAATGGTTGGAGATGGTTTTATTACAAGTTGTGTCACCTATATCTATTTTTGATTACCTATGTCTGATTATATGTGATTGGTGTGTTGATCTTATATATATATATATATATATATATATTCATTATATATATATATATATCATTTATATGCATAATCATTTTGTACAACACAGTTGCAAGGCTCTGGAAGATAAGTTGCACATGTTTACACTTATGTTTAATTGATTGATTGACAGGGTTGGGAAGTCTTTTACTTCCTCCCAGTCACAGGGGGGAGAGGTTTGGCTTCCTAACTCTCTGGGCTGGTGATTGACTGAGGGGATTATTTTTAGCTGATGGGGTTGATTTTAACTCTTTTGCCACGACTGAGTTCCCCTGCTCACTCACCACTCCCAGGTCTAGTTTTTGGGGCTTGTTGAAGAATATATAGCAAGAATATATAGCAAGAGTATAGAGGTTTGACAAAGGATTGTTTCTGAACTATCACCCTTTATGAATGAATGTATAATCAATGGGCACTTGAGTGAGAATACAATGAATCATTATGGTAAAAGCAATCAATGTGTCAGCAATATATAACATGATCAATAACTGTCTGAATAATCGTATAATCAATGGGCACTTGAGTGAGAATACAATGAATCATTATGGTAAAAGCAATCAATGTATCAGCAATATATAACATGATCAATGACTGTCTGAATAATCAAGTAATAATAAATGTGTAGAGCCCTAATGGCTCTATTATTTTTATACAAATCCCTGAAGCCTGTGCCACCAATATTTAACAAGGAAAGGAGCTTGGAAGGTTGAGAAACAATGGTGGCGGATGGGGAGAAAGATCCACCCAAGAATTAGCATAAGGGGGTGGCCAGGAAGATTGTACAAGATAACACTGTATAAATATGTTTGTCCCGGGTTGGCCAGACAGTTGTTCCTGCAGGTCAACTCGGCTTTAATGATTGCTCATTAAAAGTCTAATTTGAATCCACAAACTCCTGAGTTATTGCATCTTTTGAGTTGTTGCATCCTTTTTGGCAAGAAGACACATTTTTCCACAACATTTTTTGCTCCTTGGGATTTAAGGCTGGGTGTTTTGTAAAAGCACTTTGTGACAACTGCTGATGTAAAAAGGACTTTATAAATAAATTTGATCTTTTCAACTAGTGCCTCCCTGTGAAGGAAGCATGGAGTGTTCCACACGTTCGGGTTTTGCACTCTGACCCTACTGATGAAACCCTTGACCCTACCTATCATGGCAGCAGCGCAATCAGTTCTTCCAACATAACCCCTCCTGTTCAAGATTGCGTGGTAATGGGAAAAAAAAGATTGTAGTAGGCTAATTATGTAGTCATACGCTGACCCCGGCGTTAAAGTTGTGACATTGGGAAAGGGGCATGTGAGAAGAATTTTGATTATGTATGAGGCGTCTAATGATCTGCATTTCCATGATGACTATCGTTTTTTTTTTTTTATTCATTCGATTATGTCAGCAACGTCAGATTTTTTTTACGGCACCTCTGACGAAGCCAGGCGGCACCCCGGTTGAAAAAGGCTACTGTATATCATTATTGTAACGGAAGTGATTTGGTCAAATGGGTGAAAAAGTTACTTCCTCCTAATTACAGTAAAAGTACAACTCAGTGTAGATAAGTTCCTTGTTCCTTATCAAAGATACTCAATATTACACACTCCTGTTATTAAATAAAACCACAGACATCATTATAATTTTTGCCAGCAGCCAGTGTTGCAGGTTATTTTCTGTAATTGTTTCAATGTCTGTCTTTTCATGAATATTAATTGATAGATTGCGTGCTCAACTATCAATAGTTGAGCACACGATCTATCAACTCAACTATCAATAAAATAAATGTTTCTGTGTCAGGTCCTGGCTGGGGTTCCACTAGACATCTCAATGTGCCTGGAGGCCAGTCAGGGCCGGACTGCAGAGGTGCCTCTTGGCATCTCTGTGCGCTTATGTTTAATTATCCCCAATCAGAGGCAGCTGTTCCGTATTGCCTCTGATTGGGGATCCAATTTAAGTTACCCTTGTTTTCCCTTTAGTTTGGTTGCGTTGAAGGCATCAGTTTGAGGTCATTCTCTCCTTTTGCTCTTTTTCTTCAAGAGTTCAAGATGATTAAAGGAATGACTACCTTTTTCTGCTCTGCGCCTCAAGTCCTTTCCCTCAACCGTGGCATTCTGAACTATTCAACTAATGACTTATTGCACCTGTAACTGAAATAGTTGTTACATTCTAGATTTCGTGTATAGATCTAACTTTTCCAACTAATTCATGCAAATGTATTTGTGGTCACAGCAAACCGTTTGAAATTCTATTAAATATTTAAAGAGCAAACAAGAAATAAAACAATGTTGTTAATTTATATTATATTGTTGTTTCTTTTACTGTCTGCTACTAACTGTACTATTCCCCATGACACCACATCCCAAAACGTTGTGTGATAGGACATAAACAGAAGGAACATATACTATTACCTGCACTGTAATGAACTCGATCTCTGCGATGTATTTGTCATTAATCATATTGGCCTCCACCTGAATCATCACTGAGGTACACGCCCCTTGGTTTCCAGAAGGAAGCAGTTTCGTCTCACCCAGGATGGTGTTTATTAAGGAGCTCTTACCAGCTCCAGTCTTCCCAAAAACACCCACCATCTCTTTTCTGTCTTTATCCAACATATCAATTTTACTTCTGTTAATAGTGAACAACAAACATTATTAAAACAATTTAAGAAATGGTGCCTTTATGCATCTGTTCATGTGTTGTCTATCTACATTTTAAAATAAATAGGTCTACCTGAGGAAGGCAGTATGTTTTGTAGAAGGCATTTCATCCAGCTTGCTTCTGACATTTTGCATTATCTTCTTCACCTCTGGCTTTTTTTTACAGTCTGGAAGATCACCAATAAATTTGTTGTACATTAATATTTTGCCTTTATACAACAGGAATGGACAAGTGTGCTACTGCCAATTGTGAGGTAATCAGCGCATTCACATACATACTTATGTCTGGTTTAAAGTTATAAAAACCTTGCTAGGTTGAGCCGTTATTTGTCTGAATTATTTGCAATCTAAGATGGCCTCCATTAGCAGTATAGTGAAATGTGCCATTTAGAGAGGTGGGGGTACCCAAATGATCAATTCTACTCCCACAAGGGGTTAATCACCCTCTCTACCAAACAATGTTGATTCTTGGCAGACAAGCTTCAAAGGGTGTATGGGAGCATGTTTGCCATGGCTCTTCCTATATATGGCTTGGTTTATCAATGATGTTTCTTTGATCTCTTACATAACTATGTGGCCACCCTTTGGCTTGAGGTCAGCTTTGCCTGTTGAAAAATAAATGATATTCCCACTAAGTTTAAACCAGATGGGATGGCGTATCACTGCAGAATACTGTGGTAGCCATGCTGGTTCAGTGGGCCTTGAATTCTAAATAAATCACAGTGTCACCAGCAAAGCTCCCCCACACCATCACACCTCGTCCTTTACACTTCACAATGGGAACCACGTGTGGAAATCATCTGTTCACCCAAGGCACACATGTTGATTGAAATGCTTAACACTGCACAATCATGTGCTTCAATATGCTGCAGATCACAATACATCAACATTCTGACATACAAATGACAGGAATGCACAGCTGTGATAAGACGTGATCGGCACATTCACATGTCTTAAGTTTTAAAATCTTGCAAGTTGTTCCTTTATCGGTCTTTGAATTTTCACCCTGTTGAACAAAGTACATTAAATGGCCAAAAGTACATGGACACCCCACCATCACACCTACAGTTAGGTCTGGAAATAATTGAACACTGACACAAGTTTTGTTATTTTGGCTGTTTGCCAAAATATTCAAGTTATAGTTAAGTAATGAATATGGGCATAAAGTACAGTCTCTGATCTTTAATTTGAGGTATTCACATCCAAACTGAAGGAAGGGTTTAGGAATGACAGCTCTTTAAAATGTAGCTCCGTCTTTATCAAGGGACCAAAAGTAATTGGACAATTGACTCAAAAACTGTTTCATGGACAGGTGTGGGCTATTCCTTTGTTATTTTTCCATCAATTAAGCAGGTAAAAGGTCTAGAGTTGATTCCAGGTGTGGCATTCGCATTTGGGAGCTGTTGCTGTGAACCCACAATATGCAGTCAAAGGAGCTCTCAATGCAAGTGAAACAGGCCATCCCTAGGCTGCAAAAATCCATCAGAGAGATAGCAGGAACATTAGGAGCAGCCAAATCAACAGTTTGGTACATTCTGAGAAAAAAGGAACACACTGGTGAACTCTGGTACACAAAAAGGCCTGTACGTCCACAGAAGACAACAGTGGTGGATGATCCTAGGATCCATTCCATGGAAAAGAACTCCTTCACAACATCCAGCCAAGTGAAGAACACTCTCCAGGAGGAAGGCATATCATTATCCAAGTCTGCCATGAAGAAAAGACTTCAAAAGAGCAAATTCAAAGGGTTCACCACAAGGTGCAAACCATTAAGCCTCAAGAATAGAAAGGCCAGATTAGACTTTGCCAAAAAACATCTAAAAAAGCCAGCCCACTTCTGGAACAGTATTCTTTGGATAGATGGAACTAAGATCAACCTGTACCAGAATGATGGGCAGAAAAATGTATGGAGAAGGCTTGGAACAGCTCATGATCCAAAGCATACCACATCATCTGTAAAACACGGTGGAGGCAGTGTGATGGCATGGCCATGCATGGCTTCCAATGGCACTGGGTCACTAGTGTTTACTGATGATGTGACAGAAGACAGAAGCAGCCAGATGAATTCTGAAGTGTATAGGGATATATTGTCTGCTCAGATTCAGCCAAATTCAGCAAAATTGATTGGACGACACGGCACTTTACAGATGGACAATGACCCCAAACAAACTGTGAAAGCAACCCAAGGGTTTTTTAAGGAAAATATGTGGAATATTCTGCAATGGCTGTGTCAATCACCTGATCTCAACCCAATCAAGCATGCATTTTACTTGCTGAAGACTAAACTTAAGGCAGAAAGATCCACAAACAAACAACAACCGAAGACAGCTGCAGGCCTGGCAAAGCATCACAAAGGAGGAAACCAAGCGTTTTGTGATGTCCATGCGTTCTAGACTTCAAGCAGTCATTGCCTGCAAAGGATTCTCGACGAAGTATTAAAAATGAACATTATATTCATGATTGTGTTAATTTTTCCAATTACATTTGAGCCCCTGAAATAAGGGGACTGTGTATGAAAATGGTTGCAATTCCTAAATGTTTCAGAGAATATTTTTGTTCAACCCCTGGAAATAAAGCTGAAAGTCTGCACTTCATTCATCTCGGTTGTTTAATTTCAAATTCATTGTGGTGGCGTACAGAGCCAAAATTATGGAAATTGTGTCAGTGTCCAAATATGTTGGGACCTAACTGTATATGAACTTGTTGGACATGCCATTCCAAAACCATGGGCATTAAAATGGAGTTGCCCTCCCCTTTGCAGCTATAACAGCTGCCACTCTTCTGAGAAGGCTTTCCAATAGATTTTGGAGTGCCTCTGAGTGCCGATTCAGCCAAAAGACCATTTGTGAGTTCAGGCACTGACGTTGAATGAGAATGCCTGGTCTTGCGATCGCTGTTCCAATTCCTCCCAAAGGTGTTCAGTGGAGATGAGGTCAGAGCTCGACCAACCTCGTCGAACCATGTCTTTGTAGACCCCGCATTGTGCATAGGGGCATAGTCATGCTGAAACAGGAAAGGGCCTTCCCCAAACTGTTACCACAAAGTTGGAAACACCCAATTGTCTAAAATGTCTTTGTTTTCTGTAGCATCAAGATGACCCTTCACTAGAACTAAGGGGCCTAGCCCAAACCCTGAAACACAGCCCCAGACCATAATCCCTCCCTCACCAAAATTAGGATAGGCACTATGCATTCTAGTAGGTAGCGTTCTCCGGGCATCCACCACACCCAGATTCTTCCATCAGATGCCTGCCAGGAAATGAAGTGTGATTCATCATTTCAGAGAACATTTTTCCACTGCTCCAGTGTCAGTATGCTTTACACCACTCCAACGAAAGCTTGACATTGCGCATGTTGATGTGAGGCTTGTGTACAGCTGCTCGGCCATGGAAACCCATTTTGTGATGCTCCTGACGTACAGTCGCGAGTGATGCAACAGATGATAGGCAATTTGTATGTGCTATGCATTTCAACACTTGGCGGCCCAGCTCTGTGAGTTTGCTTGGTCTACCACTTCGTGGCTGGGTTTTCTCATCTGTATGGCCTTGCCACCAAGGTTATTCATGTTTTCTCTCTTAGTTTTTGATCAATGTGGAAACTAAACCAAAAACCTTGATAAACCTTTATTTTTCTGCGTGTATGTGGAAATCGGAAAGAACTGTGCTCTTTCTCATGGTGGTTTGGCATCCCTTTGGTTGTCTGGTGCTTGGCAAAGTGGGTGGAGCTATCTTCTGCCATGTTGGCTCTGTCCGGGATTATCTTTGCACTGGGCCAGAGCGTCTACAGACCTCCCGATTTAGAGTAAGTCAGAATTATATGCTGAGGTATACTTTTGGATCCAAGGAATGCTCCCTCAGGTGTCCTGTTCAATTTTGGAAGAACTTGAGCCCCTGGACAACGCCTCAGGTCATGTACTCTTATAATGTTCAACCGACACAGCCAGAAGAGGACAGGCCACTCCTAAAAGTCTAGGTCCAGTCTAAGTTTCTTCTTAGTTTCTGACCCTCCTATGGAGTTTTTCCTAGCAACTGTGAATCAATTTCTTGTTGTTGCTTGCTCTTTGGGGATTTCGGCTGGGTATTAGGATAAGCACTTTTTGACAGCTGCTGTTGTAAAAAGGGATTCATAAAAGGAATTTCATTGTTTGATTGAGCTTTTTACCTGAAAGAGGTTCCTCCACACTGGTTGAGGGAATACTCTGAAGAAACACATTATTAATAATCATGGTTAAGGCATCATTTAACAAAACTTACGGCACAAACTAAAACATCCATCATTTTCCTGGAGTAAACCGTGGTCAGTTATGACCTGTGTGAGGTTGGAATATTTCTGAGAATGTAATCCTTATTATGTGAGAGTGCAATAGAAATGCCCTGATGCACAAACACTGATATAAAAAACATTGCAATGTGTATTCTGTGGTCTTCCCACTATCAAACGGGAAATCAGGCAATTTATTAGGCTACAGATGACGTAATGAACTTGACTGTTTTATCTTTGTGATACAACTATTTGGAAAACTACAATAATACAAAGATCTGTTTGTTGATCTAAATAATAATTTATGGTTTGTGGTGTGAAAGATATAAATGGTTATAGATGAGGGTACAAATTGAAGTACATTTCTTGCGGAACTCTTGGTGGCTTTAATGGAGGCTGTTGACGATGTGTCCACTTGAAAGTTATCATCATCCATGCTGTGTGTTTGCTGTTTCTGCTGTTAAAAAACATCAGATGTGTCTCATTTGTAAGGCAAAGAATAATTGATGAACAATCACATTTTAGACTTTAGTTTGAAGACCTAACCTTGTCCTGTAACATATAGTGTCCTGTAATATGCGAAGACATTTATAGGCTGAAAATAGGCTGGTGCAGTGGATTTACTCAGAGGAGAATGAATGCAAACTGTATATCCTACACTACAGTACGGATACACATGAAAAACCTGGTCACTCTGTAAACGTATGTTAATGTACCTATTCGTATTTATCATTTGTCATCTATACCTTTACAAGTTCTTTGTGTTTGTGAGCAAATTTAGTCCGTGGTCCTACTTTTGGGATCAAGTGGATGAATTCTCTCTCTTCAAGTAAGAGAAAGCCTTCTTCATCTATTTCTTCCTCTGAAATTCAATACAAATACATTAAAAAATACTTAAATTAAAAAAATACACTTGTGCTTACTCTTGAGTTGATATCTTTACTAATGTATAATAATACAATCTACAATGATATGAATTAATTAAAAAACATGTATTACTATTATCATATGGAGGACCAAAGGAGAAATAATTAAATATACAAATAATTAATTAAATTAATATATTATTTTAAGTGGCAGATTAATAGGAAATCTTTTTATGAGGCCCCTTTTTAAAATAGTGGTATGATATTTCCTAATAATACATTGTATTTACTAATCTTTTTATTTTCATCATAACATGTATTTCATAAAATCATGGTATTTTTCATAATTTCATGGCGTATTTCATTATTTAGTGGCATATTTCAACATTTAATGCCATAGTTCAATACTTAATTACATATTTCAACATTTAATGATCTTTTTCAACATTTAATGCAATATTTCAAAGCGTATTTCATGATCACAAGGGATATGTCAATCAATGCAAGTGGGTGGTCTTTATCCGCTGATAGGTTCATTCAGCGACACTAGCTTCACAGTAACAGTTGCTTGTTTGTGAGCGTATAAACAAGATTTTGCAGCATTAGCGGTTGTACTGAGTTATAGCAATTTATCAAGTTTGCATTAAGATATTTCTGGCAAAATTACTATTATTATGTACATTTTTAGCAATAGAAATGCTGAAGCAAACAAAAATGCTGGTCGTCACTGCCAGTGTGGTCGTTAGGCCTGGGCTTCCCGGGCTATTGAGCCCAGGGTTTTTTGGAATAGCCCCGGATCTTTTGACCCGGTTCCAAAAATAAAATGAATATGTTTGCTTGTTTTTGAGCTGACATTAAGGCAGATGGAATGGGGCTAAGAAACGAACTCTACCAGAGCAGACGTTTACATAGCGCACGCTTTGGTTCAGTTTCGCAGGGTTGTTACTTGCTAAGGGGAGTAGCACACCTGTTTTGGATATTGGCGGTGTGACTCGCGAAGGAGGCAAATGGTGTTGCGTGTAGCGGAGAATAACAATAAAAATATTACATCCAGTGCAATTAGTTTGCTTGATATTCGCTTCACTAACGTGTAGTGCTAACACAAGCAGGAGCGAAAGACAGACCCATCCAGGTGGTTCCCACACTGTTTAATGTCGTTATGTATCCCGGGGGCATTCACTTTGGCTAATAAGCATGTCACTATTAATAGTTATACATACTCACCCATTGACATAAACCAAGCGCAACTAATGCAGCAAAATCCTGTCTGTATTCCCACAAACGAACAACTGTTGGTGAAGCTAGTGTCCCTGGATTATCAGCAGCAAAAGACCACCAACACTCATTGATTGACATATCCCTTCGGATCATGAAATACGCAATGAAATACGGCATTGTGTTGAAATAGGTCATTAAATGTTGAAATATGTCATTAAATTATGAAATATGCCATTTAATGATGAAATACGCCATTAAATACTGAATTACACCAGGAAATTATGAAATAATTCACAATATTATGAAAAAGGTCATGATATTATTAAATAAATCTTATAATGAAAAAAGATTGGGATATACATTGTATTATTATGAAATATCATACCATTATTTTTACAAGGGGCATTATAAACAATATTTTATACTAATGTGCCACTTAAAATTATATATTTATTTAATTAATTATTTAACTATTTATATATTTAATTATTTCATATTGACCCATTTGGTCATCCATAGTACAACACTTCCACTACTACTATTACAGTACTAATGTATAATAATGTATATCATTACAGTACTAATGTATAATAATGCAATATACAATTATATTAATTCATATTAAAACATTACTAGTACCGCATTTCTACTACTACTATTATTATAAAACTTAATATACAATGTATAAATAATTAAACATTTTCACCTTCAAAATTCTTAATCCATTGACTGAGGTTCCACTTAGTTAATGTGTCTCTGACAAAATCTGTTAACGCCATGACAATTCACTATGAAGAGAATAAATGCAGTTTAGATATGATGAAAGATGATTTGTAAAGGCAACAAAAGCACATGCAAATCAGTTCATGTATGCTACATTTATGCCACATTTTCTGTGCAGAAATACATAGTTATAAACCTGGAAATCGAAAACATTTTGGAATATTAGTATGTTGACAATACATGTTCTAACCAAATATTCAAAGTATAGTAGGAAGCACAGAGACTTGTGAAGAGAATATAAAGTTCACCAAATAAAATCTTTTTAAATTCAAGCCATCTAGTCATAAGTTCATTTGAAAGACAATACGTACAAGGAACTACTATTAACTTGTCTTTCCATTAATAAAATAACCTATGGGTTTTGAGCATACCTTTCAGTTGAAAGTCAGAGAGTGGCAAACTAAAATAAAATAAACTTAACTGACAGGTTCAGCCTTGCACTCAGCGAGGTAACTATTTGATTAAATGCAAATTCTTTGGTTTCGGGATCTCGGATTACCCGCTAATCTTAGACTATATTAAATCGGATTAGTATTTGGTCTTTGTATGGATGAAATACCAGTTGAAAAGTATGATTATTTAAAAAAGACAGAAACACTTTGTCTTGTGAAACATAACTGACAGAACAGAGACAATGTTGTTGGTTAAGTCTAATAAGAGTAACCAAAGGCTACTGGTACAAAAAAGCACATTGAACATAGAAATGCAGATGGATGCTGTATCTACTTACATTGACAATATGTGTTCTAGAAATAATGATGTTGGTCCATGTATGTTGTGGCCACCGCTTTAGCCTACACTAAACAAGACTGATCATTGTCTGACTACTCATAGTTTCTTGTTACCTTGTTTCCATTTGCATGATATGTATAAAAGTCTAAAAGATTTGGTTGCCTCTGTTCAGTAGAATGACAAGCATATTTGTGGTCGGTAGGCAGAGACAAGGAAGTGGCTGCATTTTGTTTTAATGGAGTGCAGCAAGCTAGCTCACTAATAAAAACATTGTGTGATGTTATAAGATAAATATGACAAACTGAAGCAAAGCTAATCCAGTCAACTAGCCCCGCATTTAGTTCAACTTGTTTGGAGATGTTCTCTGACATATTCCGAGCAGGAGATCATTTTCAGCATTACAGACAGATGTCCCATATACAGTTCCAGTCAACATTTTGGACACACCCACTTGAAGGGGTAAATGTCTCCAAACTTTTGACTGGTACTGTTCATAGAATATCCCACCAATGTAAATCCGCGCATGGCAGACATAATACTAACTTAGCACTGACATCACTACAACCTAAATCCATAAATTGTGTAATGAAAAAATCTTTAAACATCCTTCACATCTCTGTTCCTGTTCCTTGTTCCTAACCTCAGGATTCCGGAACTTAATACCTCCCTTGCAAATGGATCCTGGACTTCCTGATGAGCAGAACCCAGGTGGTGAGAATGGGCAACCTCACCTCCTCTGCACTGACCCTGAGTTCCGGAGACCCCCAAGGCTGGGTACTCAGTCCTCTCCTGTACTCCCTGTTCACGCATGACTGCGTGTCCACACACAGCTCCAACTTCATCCTTAAGTCTCCTGAGGAGACTCAAGAGGTTTGCCATGTCTGCAAAAACTCTCAACAACTTCTACAGCTGCACCATTGAGAGCATCCTCTCAGGCTGCATTACTGCCTGGTACGGCAGCTGCTAGCTGCTGATTGCAAGGCCCTCCAGAGGGTTGTGAAGTCTGGGGAGCACGTCATCAGCTGCCGTGGCAACCTGTGAAGCTCTGGTGAACTCCATGCCCAAGAGGGTTAAGGCAGTGCTAGAAATTGATGCTGGCCACACAAAATATTGACACTTTGGGCCCAATTTGGACATTTTCACTTAGGGGTGTACTCACTTTTGTTGCCAGCGGATTAGACATTAATGGCTGTGTTATTTTGAGGGGACAGCAAATTTACACTGTTATACAAGCTGTACACTCACTACTTTACATTGTAGCAAATTGTCATTTCTTCAGTGTTGTCACATGGACAGATATAATCAAATATTTACAAAAATGTGTGGGGTGTACTCACTTTTGTGAGATACTGTATGTACAGTACACATCCCCAATGTTTAGCAACATTTTTGCTGATTTTAACGATTTAAATAACGCAGCGGGTGCTGTATATGGGTCACAAGTGCCTTAGACTTGCAGTGTGTTTGCATACCTTTGTTTTTCTTGTTTTGTGAGGTGATCAAAACACTCATGGGCTGTAAAAGTAGAAAATGTTACCGGATTGTGCAGTAGCTCCATAGAATTCCCAGTGTTAGTACAATGTTTTGCCCACTAGGGTGTCAGAGCAACCACTTGACTGAAAACAATGAATTGCGGAGATTGACCGTGAGATGAATGAGACAGATTCATGCCATCGCGAATAAACATTTTTTGTTCTTTATGTGTTGTGATTTAACAAATATTTCAGCAGTAAGCGATACAGTGTGTGGGAGTGCTTCTGTTTTCAGATTTACACAAACAGCCACTATACACGCATATTTGGTTCCACGATGGTCCGTGTACCCCGTGGCCAACCGTTACAGAACCTTAAACAGAATAATGGATAACAATTTTACGGTTCGTTATCCGTTTTCTGTTATTCTAAGTTTGGAGAAATCGGTCGTTTTCACTCCTCGCTCGTCAATTCGGATATCGGAAATCGAGAGCAGTTAAAGTAGGTGGGGTTTCCGAATGGGTAGCGTTTATTCATTTAGTTTATTTGAGGACAACAAGCTAGCTATCGTTAACGTTAGTGTTGTGGCTGGAAATTCTTAATAGGTGCCACAACCTAGTTAGCATTAACACTAATGCCGTGACAGGAAAGACTTGCTAGGGGAGGAACTTTAAAGTTAATCTAAACAGCTACTGTAACTAGTTACTCAAATAGGTTAAGTCGCTAGTAAAGTCTTACAGTAGGCTACTAGAAGCTTGAAGCTATCCGTACAGCAGGTATTTATAACGGTACGGTCCGGCTTGCTACTATATAATGTAGCCAACTTCAGTGAAATGTCTAACAAGGCAGTTAACGTGCATATAGCTCATAGGTCTTCAACCCTCTCCTGGGGACACCCCAGCCATTCCACAGTTTAGTTTTTGCCAAGAAATAGCTCACCTGATTCAACAGGTAAGGGCTTGTTAATTAGTTAAATAGTTGAATCAGGTGTGCTAGCTCTGGGATACATCTAATAGATGGAATGGCTGGGGGGTCCCCAGGAGAGGGTTGAAGACATATGGATAGCTTCATGTTTAAAGGTGATTGTATATCCCTGATCATCATTTCCATTTAGTGTGCAGGCAATTTTTGTTTGGTCCACAGATGTGCATTAATCTGGGTTGATGGAGCACAGTTGAGCATGGGATGTATTACAGTACGTGTTGTGCCATAACTCGGGTAGTATTTGTTTGTGTGTTTCTAAGATGTAATAAACCAGGAATAAGTGTGTTTGTGTGTATATGTGGTAACTCATACAGTAATGGGTCCTACTCGGCTGGCTTGTCCAGACATGCAGCTCTCCTCTGCCAGCTTGTCATTGAACAAAACACACACAGTTTAGAGACTTCAGACTGAGCAGATATGGAAACAAATAATTTGTTTGTAATAAACAAATACACTAGTGTGACAGGGATGCTGTGTAAAATGTAAAGAAAAACTGAATGCAATGATGTGCATTTAAACCCTATATTCAGAAGGAAATAGTAAAAAGACAACATATGAAATGTTGAAACTGAGAAATGTTGTTTCTTCAAAAATATATGCACACTTTGAATTTGATGCCCACAACATGTTTCAAAAAGGCTGGGACAGGGGCAACAAAAGTTGTGTAATGTAATGCAGCAACGTACTGTGTTCACAGACATCCCAGTTCTTGTGTAATGCAAAACAAAACCTGGTGGAACATCTCACCATGCAAAACAAAACCTTGTGGAACATCTCACAACTAATTAGGTTAATTGAAAACGGGTCAGTAACATGATTGGGTATAAAAAGAGCATCCCAGAGAGGATGAGCCTTTCAGAAGTAAAGATGGTGAGGGGTTCACCACTGTGAAATACTGCGCAGGCAAATAGTGCAACAATTTAAGAATAACATTTCTCAATGTAAAATTGCAAAGAGTTTGGGGATCTCATCATCTAGGCCAAAAACTAATATTGCATGGCCATGATCATCGGGCCCTCAGGCGGCACTACATTAAAAACAAACACAATTCTGTAGTGGAAATTACTGCATGGACTCAGGAACACTTCTGAAAACCACTGTCTGTGAACACAGTACGTTGCTGTATCTACAAATGCAAGTTAAAACACTACCATGCAAAGAAGATACCATATGTAAACAAGATCCAGAAATGCTGCTGCCTTCTCTGGGCCACAGCTCATTTAAGATGGACTGAGGCGCAATGGAAAACTGTCCTGTGGTCTGACAAATCAAAATTTGAAATGATTTTTGGGAATCATGGATGCGGTGTCCGCCGGACTAAAGAGGGAAGGGACCATCCGGCGTGTTATCAGCGCACAGTTCAAAAGCCAACATCCATAATGGTATGGGGCTGCATTACTTCATGGGTGAATTAATGGTGCCTTCTGTGAAGCCATTAATACTGAAAAATATACACTGAACAAAATTATAAACGCAACACTTTTGTTTTTGCCCCAATTTATCATGAGCTGAACTCAAAGATCTAAGACTTTCTCTATGTACACAGAAGGCCTACTTCTCTCAAATATTGTTCACAAATCTGTCTAAATCTGTGTTACTGAGCACTTCTCCTTTGCCGAGATAATCCATCCACCTCACAGGTGTGGCATATCAAGATGCTGATCAGACAGCATGAGTATTGCACAAGTGTGCCTTAGGCTGGTCACAATAAAAGGCCACTCAAAAATTTGCAGTTTCACTGTATTGGGGGGGTCTGGGGGGTCCGAAAACCAGTCAGTATCTGGTGTGACCACCATTTGCCTCACGCAGTGCAACACATCTCCTTCGCATATAGTTGATCAGGTTGTTGATTGTGGCCTGTGGAATGTTGGTCCACTCCTCTTCAATGGCTGTGCGAAGTTGCTGGATATTGGCAGGACCTGGAATACGCTGTCATATACGCCGACCCAGAGCATCCCAAACATGCTCAATGGGTGACATGTCTGGTGAGTATGCTGGCCATGCAAGAACTGGGATGTTTTCAGCTTCCAGGAATTGTGTACAGATCCTTGCAACATGGGGCCGTGCATTCTCATGCTGCAACATGAGGTGATGGTCGTGGATGAATGGCACAACAATGGGCCTCAGGATCTCGTCACGGTATCTCTGTGCATTCAAAATGCCATCAATAAAATGCGCCTGTGTTCGTTGTCCATTACACATGCCTGCCCATACCATAACCCCACCGCCACCATGGGCCACTCAATCCATAACGTTGACATCAGCAAACCGCTCCCCCACACGACGCCATACACGCTGTCTGCCATCTGCCCAATACAGTGAAAACCGGGATTCATCCGTGAAGAGAACACCTCTCCAAAGTGCCAGATGCCATCGAATGTGAGCATTTGCCCACTCAAGTCGATTACGACGATGAACTGCAGTCAGGTCGAGACCCCGATGAGGACGACGAGCATGCAGATGAGCTTCCTTGAGAGGGTTCCTGACAGTTTGTGCAGAAATTCTTTGGTTATGCAAACCGATTGTTGCAGCAACTGTCCGGGTGGCTGGTCTCAGACGATCTTGGAGGTGAAGATGCTGGATGTGGAGGTCCTGGGCTGGTGTGGTTACACGTGGTCTGCGGTTGTGAGGCCGGTTGGATGTACTGCCAAATTCTCTGAAATGCCTTTTTGGAGACGGCTTATGGTAGAGAAATTAACATTTAATTCACGGGCAACAGCTCTGGTGGACATTCCTGCAGTCAGCATGCCAATTGCACGCTCCCTCAAAACTTGCGACATCTGTGGCATTGTGCTGTGTGATGGAACTGCACATTTTTGAGTGGCCTTTTATTGTGGCCAGCCTAAGGCACACCTGTGCAATACTCATGCTGTCTGATCAGCAGCTTGATGTGCCACACCTGTGAGGTGGATGGATTATCTCGGCAAAGGAGGAGTGCTCACTAACACAGATTTAGACAGATTTGTGAACAATATTTGACAGAAATTGGCCTTTTGTGTACATAGAGAAAGTCTTAGATCTTTGAGTTCAGCTCATGATGAATGGAGGCAAAAACAAAAGTGTTGCGTTTATAATTTTGTTCAGTGTATTTCAATAAGCCAAACAACCACACTATGTGGCTCAGATTTCAAACCAAATGGCCAAATCTTTCAAGCAGTTAAGACAGAAAATGTGTTTTCACTTTGTATTATGTATAGATTGCTGTCAGAAAAATATTGATTTAGTCAATTCTAAATTAAGTCTTTAACACACGAAATATAATTACGCAAATGCAAACAGCATATTACACATCCAGTCCAGACTGCATATCTTAGATGAAATCACCAAACAACAAGTTGAAAACATCTAGCCCAGGATCTTTAAGTTGCTTTAAATGTGAATGTTTTCTCAGACAGTATAAATTAAGTTTATCCAAAAAAGACCCACTGAATAGGCATATGTTTTAGGATCAATGCAACAAGATTATTAATGAAATTATTAATTTTTCAGAGCATTTAACATTTAAGACAGTCTTAAATTAATCTGACGATCCGCAATAATTGGAATTTTGTGTGTAACTGCTAATTAATTAAAGAACTTAGGGTATTTGAGCATGCCTTTCAGTAGGAAGACCGAGAATGGCGGACAAAAATAGAGTTAACTTCAATGAAGGATTAAGCCATGCTCTCACCAACTTTAACAAAGACAGAAACACTTCATCTTTTGAAACAATGCCAACACAACAGAAACAACTGAACAGCTATGCAATTTTTTGTTGTTTAAGTCAAATCAATGTAACAAAAGGAAACTGCTACAGAAAAATTCTAATTGAACATACAGTAGAAATGCTGGAGGATGCTGTATCTACTTACATTGACAAAAGGTGTTCTAGAAATAATGTTGGTTTGTGTATGTCATCGACACATTAAACAAAACTGACAATTTTCTGACTACTTGTAGTTTGCTGTAACTTTCAGTTTCCATTTCAAGGAATTGGTTGAAAGTCTGAGGTGTGGTAGGTAGGAGGGCACAAGTGAGTTGCTGCATTTCCTTTTTTTCATGTTGTGTAACAAGCTAGCTCGCTAATTAATACATTGTGTGCTTTTATAAAATGAATATTACAAACTGATGCAAAGCTAATCGAATCAACTAGCCCCACACTTTTTTTTCAATTTATAATATATTGAGTGTAATGGGATAACGTGTGTGTGTTCCCAGTCAGGTGGGCACACAGGAGAGTTGAAGCTCTTAAATGAACATACTGGAAAGAGATGTTCTGCAACACACCCAGAGACTGTGATCATCATCAGCATTTTAGACAGGTGTCCCATATAGACAATCACCCACCCATGTAAATCCATGAGTGGCAGTTGTATTGCTAATCTAGGACTGACGTCACTACATATTAAATCCATTAATCATGTCATGACAGGTTTGTGGTCAAAACACAGGCTTCATCCCAAAACATAATAAATGCTTCACCTCTCTTAGAAGAAACACAGTAGCAGGAGTGCCAAAAAGTTATTTTGGCACTCCTGCCAAGTTATTTTTGGCACTCAGGTATTCCAAAAGTTATATAAAAATCCACAGGTGCTCTTGGGAGGGAACAGTAGACAAAAAAGCAAAAGAAAGATTAGAACCACAGAAGGGTACTTAGTGGTAATAAAGGTTGAAATGAAGGCACTCATGGGGTTTTTGTAAAATTAAAAAGACCTTTTTTAGGGGCTAAGAACATGGTAAACACTAACATGTTTCGGCCACTGCATTCATTCATCAGATTGTTTGGAACATAACGGGAGAGACACTTAAATAGCCAATGAACACCTCTGTCAAAATTTTTGGTTGGCATTGTCCCTTTCGACCACTAAGAACCAGCATTAAATAACCTATGCCGCATTTCCACTGGTGCTTTACCCCGGCACAAGGGCCACCATTGATTTATGCTAATGTTGGTTCTAGACCTTCTTGTTTACACTATCAAAGTTTGGTACCAAGCACTTAAGGAGGGGCTCAGGTGGGGAGGGAGGTGTAAACTATCAACGGAAGTTGCCTTTCCAGTGATGAAAAAATATTTTTTGGGCAGTAAAACAAAAACTGCAATGTAGTCAAACGCCATGCTCAGTTTGGTTATAATCCTGTACATCTGGTATTTTCAAAACAAACGTACAAGATTCGATGACAAAGAACGTAGGAGAAGACAAATAGTCAAGATGAGAATGGAGGGAAATGTCTACCATGTTGGCTGGTTTGGGCAATTCGGAACTTAAATGGATGGAGGATCATCTGCGTTGATCATCTAGATCAAGAATGGTGGGTTATGTTGTCCACAGCACAGTTTTACATTGTTTCTTGTGTTTTAATCCACCTAATGTTGTATTGTTATATCTCGTAATTTCTGGGTAATCAGTAGAAAGAAACAATATTCTCTTTGTAATTCAGCATTTCTATCATGACACAGTGTTAACGTTAGCTTGCAAGCTATAGATTTGTATCATTATTTCAAATACTTAACCTATAGCTAAGAGCTTTAGGTTAAATAGTCCTGAATAGATAGACAAACAAGAGATCAGGTAGCATTTATTTTTTGTTGGTCTGACCCACCAGTGGCAATTAATAACTACATTTGCTACAATTGTCAGGGATAACTGATTAGTAGTATCCAATTACTAATTGATGTTCTTGTTATTTCTAGATGATTATGATTTACTGAAAACAGAGTCGTTCACGATCCAGTTGGACCCATCTGATCATCTGACTGCTGGGACTGGGTTGTGTCCATTTTTATGGATGCACAGTGGATTCAGGAATTTTGGATGTCCCACGGTACATTTTACTTCCTCTGTGAAAGATTGAGTTTGCACTAAACGTCCAGGCATGTAGTCATTGTGCAAAACACATTACCCTGACAAGGGATATATTTTATTTTATTTTTTAAAACAATGTATGGAAAAACACCCCAGAATTATACAATTAAAAGTACAAAGGTAAACTTTAGACAAATATTGTAATGTCCAAAAACTGTACGTTATAAAAGACAATTAAAGTCTTTGCTAAACTATGCAGTCAAGTGCACATTAAAATAAAATATTAAAAGCCTGTCAAATGTGTAATTTAAGAATTATTTACAAATGAAAGGGGACATGTAAGGCTGTAATGATGGACAAGAGTAGGAACGAGCACAAAACCAAGGATGGGGCGGCTCGTGGAAAGACACAAACCAGCCGACCGAAAACACTTAGTAACCCGGCGTTGAAACACTCGGTCTGCTCCCTCACTGCCTCCATCTGCCTTTCTTCTCTGGCATCCCTCTCCTTCACATATTCATGTGCCTGTTGTGCCAATGAGCGCTAGGCATCAGCCCTTCTTTCCAATAGCTCATGGTCACGTGACTGCATGTCGTTTAATGCTTCTATCATCTCCCTCTGATCTGATTCTTGCTTCCTTTTGCCTGAAAAATATGTAAATAATCCAAATCCAACACAGGTAAAATCATTGCTGTGGTAGCAGAACATAGACTAACTAGGCCCATTGTAATGTTGTGCTGTGGTTTGACAGATTAATTTTACATACATGTTCAAGTATTTTCATGTCAATTGCAACAGAGAAGATTGAAAAACAGAGAAGTCTTCTTTAAAAAATACAGTAGTAAATTTGCATGCTTTTCCTCAAAATTATTTGTGTCATAATTAAAGCATGGTGTGTTAAAATTAGATGAAACAGACATGACCTACTACCTAAGCTGTTAGTTCATTTCACACGAACTGCAGTTCTTACCATAAAGTTTGTCTTGGCAGCGAGCTCGTAAGGGCTTGATCTATTTTTCTCTGCGAATGTACATAGACGTTGATTGGAGAACTGAGCTGGAGGACCAGGCACGAAGCAAGTGATCATGCTGTAGAAATCCACTGTCAAACATTTGAATGAACGATACAACTGAACGAGTCACTAGAAAAAGGACTTGTGAGTCCCGAGTCTCAAAAAAGATTTGTTAAAAATGAACCAATCCTTCGCAAACTGCACATAACTAATGGGCTTGGCTCACAGGGAGCACGTGTGTTCAGACGGTGTCCTTGTGAGGGTGGCAGGGAATTCTCTCCAGTGGAATTGGTAATGCTGGTGGAGTTGGTAGGAAGTCAACTGAATCTCTGATTGGTCAAGATCAGATTTGTCTGTGGGGGAAAATAAAAGCATGTATATAAAAGACTTTGAATTCACAATGTTGGAAAACAATCCATAACAATCCCAATCAGAAACATCCTCATGGCTTTGATTGGACATTTGATTGGTCACTATATCCAAGACTGACTTGAGTTATTCTGTCTAAATTAGCCAGTTTTAATTAAAGACGGTCTTAGACCCCATTATTCTCAGTCTCCTTTCAGCCCTCTCCTTTCTCAGGAATTGGCTCCCATCTACGAATGATCATTAGGCAGTACGGTTTTTGCAAGAACAGAGAACGACAACACCGTAGCTCCTTCTATTGAAGAAAGAATGTTCATGCAATTGATGGACCAAGAAGTGTTTATGGATGACACCAACAGCTGGGTGGTGTCACTTCCTTTTCGTTTCGCCAAGACCAAATTTGCCAAACAACAGAGGACAGGCCCTGAAATGTCTTACCATGAAATGTCTTACCACTCTCTGCCATACACTCAACAAGCAGGCCAAAATGAAAGAACATTTTGTAAAGTTCATGCAGAAGATCTTTGATAACAGTCAATGCCGAACCAGCTCCACCATTGAAGGATGGATAAGAAAGCTGGAACATTCCCACCTTCGGTGTGTACCACCCGCGCAAGTCTGGTAAAATCAGAGCTGTGTTTGACTCCAGCGCCCGGTATCTTTGGGGTATCTTTAAATGATGTCCTACTGACAGGCCCAGACCTGAATAATAGTGCTGATACACTTTCGGCATGAGCAAGTACAGTGGATATAAAAAGTCTACACACCCCTGTTAAAATGCCAGGTTTTTGTGATGTAAAAGAATGAGACAAAGATAAATCATGTCAGAACTTTTTCCACTCTTAATGTGACCTATAAGGTGAACACTTTAATAGAAAAACAAACTGAAATCTTCGAGGGGGAAAAATTACAAATAAAAACCTTACAATAACCTGGTTGCATAAGTGTGCACACCCTTAAACTAATACTTTGTTGAAGCATCTTTTGATTTTATTACAGCACTCAGTCTTTTGGGGTAGGAGTCTATTAGCATGGCACATCTTGACGTGGCAATATTTGTCCACTCTTCTTTGCAAAAGCGCTCCAAATCTGTCAGATTGCGAGGACATCTCCTGTGCACAGCCCTCTTCAGATCACCCCACAGATGTTCAATTGGATTCAGGTCTGGGCTCTGGCTGGGCCATTCCCATACGTTAATCTTCTTCTGGTGAAGGCATGCTTTTGTGGATTTGGATGTGTGCTTTGGGTCGTTGTCGTACTGAAAGGTGAACTTCCTCTTCATCTTCAGCCAATTTTGGCACAGGACGCCTGAAGGTTCTGTGCCAAAATTGCCTGGTAATTGGGGGACTTGATGTTTGTTTTTGCAAACTTCAGCCGGGCTTGGATGTTTTTATTTGTAAGAAAAGGCTTCCTTCTTGCCACCCTACCCCATAGCCCATTCATATGAAGAATACGGGAGATTGTTGTCACATGTAGCACACAGCCAGTACTTGCCAGAAATTCCTGCAGTTCCTTTAATATTGCTGTAGGCCTCTTGGAAGCCTCCCTGACCAGTTTTCTTCTCGTCTTTTCATCAATTTTGGAGGGACGTCCAGTTCTTGGTAATGTCATTTTTTGTGCCATTTGTTGTGCCATTTTTTCTCCACTTGAGGATGACTGTCTTCACTGTGTTCCATGGTATATCTAATGCTTTGGAAATTCTTTTGTACCCTTCCCCTGACTGATATCTTTCAACAATGAGATCCCTCTGATGCTTTGGAAGCTCTCTGCGGACCATGGCTTTTGCTCTGAGATGCAACTAAGAAAATGTCAGGAAAATCCTACTAGAACAGCTGAACTTTATTTGTGATTAATCAGAGTCACTTCAAATGATGGCAGGTGTGTAATGACTTCTATTTAACATGAGTTTGAATGTGATTGGTTAATTTAACACAGCCACATCCCCAGTTATAAGAGGGTGTGCACACTTATGCAACCAGGTTATTGTAAGGTTTTTATTTTTCATTTTTCCCCCTTGAAGATTTCAGTTTGTTTTTCAATTGAATTGTTCACATTATAGGTCACACTAAAAGCGGAAAAAGTTCTGACATGATTTATCTTTGTCTCATTCTTTTACATCAGAAAAACCTGGCATTTTAACAGGGGTGTGTAGACTTTTTATATCCACTGTAGGTCACAGCATACTAAATGAAACCACCATAGAAATGAATATAAACTCATAACTGCCAATGTAATATAAAATAATAACATCAAAACATCATATATTGCTTCACAATTTCAAATTTCTATCACAACTGACGCTAATGTGTCGATTCTTCTGTTAGTTAAGTAATTAATTTTAGTATATAAATGAAAATGAAAGAATGGCATGTCAACTCACCTAGACATATTTTTGTGGTTGAGCTGAATGAAGTGAACAGATAAAAAATGTGGGGTTTTAAGAGTGAACTGACGTCACACAAGCGACAGGCGAGATTTCTGGGAAAAGTATGCGGAAATACTTCCTGGTCTTGAAAGTTACGTACTTCAGCTTTAAGCACAGATTTCATTAGCGGCGTTGATGGAATACCCCCAGAGGAAAATTTAGTTTAACCTTGTTATATTTACTAAACCCTCCACACATTTTACCCTCTCTTCTTATTGCAAGAAAGTATGGTCCTGCTTGTTGAGGTTGCAGTTAGGGTTATGTTTAGAACAGGGGCTTAGGTTCAGGGCTTGATTCAGGGTTAGATATGGCTAAAGGGCAGGGCTAGTTAGGTTTAGTACATAGTTTAAGCTGTTGTTGACAGTAAACAGCTACAACCCATGCATGGACCATCTGCTTTGGGTAATCCAACTGAAGTGCTGCAGCCCATACATAACATCCAATAGCAGCCATTCAGGAACATAAAATGACTTGCATTACTGGTTGGTTGAATTTGGAAAACAACATGGAAAAACATGAAATGGAAACCAAAGTATCTCATCAGTGTAGGTACAGTGAGTGGACAGAATCAACCAAAATAAGACTATAAGACTAAAAACCTTAATTTCTATAGTGATTTATTTAATAAAAGTAGTAATATAACTTCATACATATGGCCTTCTGCAGGGGGATTTTGTTGTTCAGATTTTTTAACTTAAAATAACATACATATTTAACATGCCATTATTTTTAATTTAAACAAAAAATAATAGTCCAACCCTGTTTCCAAAAAAGTTGTGATTCTGTATGAAATTCAAATTAAAACAGAATACAATGATGTGCAAATCATTTTAGCCCTATATTTAACTGAAAATAGTACAAAGACAACAGAGCAATGTTATTGTTTTTGGAAAAACGTGTGCCCGTTTGAATATGGTGCTAGCAACCTGTTTCAAACAAATTGTGACAGGGGCATGTTTATTACTGTGTTGCATCACCTCTTCTTTTAACAACATTCTGTAAATGTTTGGGAACTCAGGAGACCAATTTCTGTAGATTTGAAAGAGAGATGTTTTCCCATTGTTGCTTGATAGAGGATTTCAGTTGCTCAACAGTTCAGGGTCTCCTTTGTCATATTTTTAGTTTCATAATGCGCCAGATGTTTTCAATGGGTGACAGGTCTGGACCGCAGGTAGGACAGTTTAGCCCCCAGAGCCAAACTGTTGTAATATGTGCAAAATGTGATTTAGTGTTTAGTCAGACCACAGGACAGTTTTCCACTTTCCACCTCAGTCCATCTTAAATGAGCTCGGGCCTAGAGCACACAGCAGCGTTTTTGGTTCTTGTTTGTATCTGGTTACTTATTTGCATGGTAGTTTTAACTTGCATTTGTGGATGCAGCGACAAACTGTGTTCAAAGATCATGGTTTTCGGAAGTGTTCCTGAGCCCATGCAGTGATTTCCACTACCAAATTGTGTCTGTTTTTAATGCAGTGCCACCTGAGGGCGCGAAGATCACGGCAATCCAATACTGGCTTTCAACCTCATCCCTTGTGTATAGAGATTCTCTGAATCTTTTAATTATATTATGTACTGCAGATTGAGATCCCCACACTCTTTGCAATTTTATGTTATTCTTAAATTGTTGCACTATTTGGCCACACAGTCCCTCACAGAGTGGTGAACCCCAAACAATATTTATTTCTGAAAGATTCATCCTCTCTGGGATGCTCTTCTTATACCCACTCATGTTACTGACATGTTGCCAATTAATCTAATTAGTTGTGAGATGTTTCATCAGGTTTGTCTTAGCATTACAAAACTTTTCCAGTCATTTGTTGCCCCTGTCCCAGCTTTTTTGAAATGTGCTGCTGGCATCAAATTCCAAGTGGGCATATATTTTTAATATATATGAATTAATAATATGAACACTCAACACCTGATTACTATATGAAAAAATATATATTAAAAAAGGAATATTCATTTAATGGCATAAGAATTTTGTAAATAACAGTGTAATAAAGGACAATGAGAAAAACAACAGAAACAAAATATCTAAAATGTATTATAATGCACTAAATAGATTTTATAGAGACTTCGGATCCAAAAAAGTAAAGGTACAGGAACAAACTAACACAAACTTGGGTAAACAGCAACAACTAGACTTTATCGTACTTCAGGACGTGATGGCTAAACCAAAAAAAATCTGCATATTATAAAACAGGATGTAATTTTTTTTTTTTTTAATTGAGAAGAAAATCTAATCAGATTAATGCATCCTGCGAGTTGCCTGTTACCTGTTTCAACATGTAGGGGCAACATTAGTAAGAAAACAGGCATTTTACTAACCAGTTTGAACCACACACTTCCACACTTTCTGATCATTAGTCTCTCTGTCTAAAAGGGTCAGGTTCATGTTCTTAGCATCTGAAATACATTCCAAATACATCTGAAATGTGGGTAGAACTTTTGGGCTGAAGTCACCGTCAAACGTCCTGCTCTGAAACACAACATAAAAGAGAATATTAGCCCAACCTAGACAGCCCCAGATTAAAACAAATACTGTAGTTATAACTTAGTCATATTAAACACATCCATATCAAAAATCGTATCAAATTCTAATGACCAATTAATACCAACAAATATTCTGTAGGCTAAATCACCACAAATATAAGAATGTATGGTTGTGTCTGTGATGTGTCTGTCCATGCTTACTTTTAGATGTATGTTATAGTCCACCAGCTCACAGCAGAGACCATATTTTCTTCCAGGACTCAAAGTGCATTCAGAACTGGTTTGAATGAAAGTACTCCCCTTCGGTTGATGTTCCACCTTCAAGGGAAATTTAGGTGCATGAGTTTTGGGGAATCATAGATTTGTCCTTTACAGTGTTTACAACTTTACAGTGTCTTGGCAAAATATGAAACCCCTGAGTAAATATTTTATACTTATTACTGAATACCAAATTGGTGCATTGACATTTTATTCTGTTTGGTATTTTATTTTCAAACTCTAACATTCACCTTTTTGTACCTAAGCCACTCCAATGTTGCTTTGGGCTTCTGCTTGGATTCATTGTTCAGCAGAAAAAACATAAATTTTTTAGCAGACTGAAACAGGTTCTCATGCACTATTTTATAAAATATGCCTTGTCCCTGTTGGTGAGAAGCATCCCCACACAATGAAGCTGGCACCACCACACTTCATTGTAAGGATGGTGTGTCTTGAGGCATGGGCATCGTTAGGTTTGCACAACACAATTCTGCTGTCAGAGAGGGGTTGCAGATGTCCACTGCCCGAACCCAGCTGCGCTCCTCGGGATCATAACCCTCCCAGTCCATGAGGTTCTGGACCTGGCCCCGCCGTAGCTGGGAGTCCAGGATAGCCTGCACTTTGTACACCGGATCCCCAGCTACCTCCACCAGAGGCAGAGGTACCACTGCAGGAGCAAATCCCCCAGCGGGATCAGGAGAGAGACATGGAAAGTGGGAGAGATGTTAGTGTATAGTGGTAGGTAAGCTGGAGCTTGTACGTGATGTCGTTCACCTTCCGGAGGACCTTGAACGGCCCCACGTACCGGGGAACTCAGACGCATCCACTTCGACCGTGAAGGGCTTGATTGGGTCCAGGTGGCATAGCAGGGGAGCGGTAATGAACCTGCCCTTCAGGTTGAAGAAGGTCGTCTCAGCTTCCGGGGTCCAACGGAGGAGCGCCTTTCAGCAATGACATGAGTGGCGGGGCGATGGTGCTGAAGCCTAGGATTAACCGCTGGTAGAATTTGGCAAATCTGATGAAGCTCTGCAGTTGCTTGACGGTCTTCGGGACTGGCCGTGACCTCACCGCCTCCACTTTCAGCTCCTCCATCTTCACTCCCTCCGGAGCGATGCAGTACTACAGGAAGAAGACAGTGGACTAGTGGAAGGAGCACTTCTTGCCCTTGACGTACAGCTGATAGTCAAGCAGACATTGGAGAACAGCACAGATGTAGGTCACATGTTCTGGGTATGTTGAGGAGTAGTTCAGGATATTGTCAATGTACACCACCATATACCTCCCCAAATTTCCCGGAACACCTCGTTGAGGAACGACTGTAACACGGCGGGGGCATTGGCCAGCCCGTATGGCGTGACCAAGTATATGGAGTTAGATATCTGCCAAAAGCTGTAGCGTACGTATTGTTGGGACTGTAAGAAAATCCATACGTAAATTGGTATGATCATAAAAAAAGTAATACGTAAAACATGAAACGTAAGCGTGAAATTAGATCTGTGAATGTACAAACACCCTGTTACGATCACGGACTAATATTTTTTGCTTGTACGAATCTAGTTTTACAATTTTAAAATACAGCATCACGTTCTGGAGTTTTGGCAGTTTTATCTCATCCTCCCAAAAAACGTAACCAAAACTTTCCGGGATGAGTGCTAATATATCAAGCAGCGGCAGTGTGAACAACAGGAAATCTGGGAAACTGGAAATAGGTATCCTGCAAGATTTCAGTTTAAAAGTCTCTTTCTTCATGCATGCATAGTGAATGCTGATTTTCATGTGCATAACTGCTCTTTGTGCATACGTTTCATGTGTAATAAAAATCACATAAACATATAGAAATTTTATTATTGTGTAGGCCTACACACTTGTTGTGGTACCAAATACTCAAGCAGCGTTGCTTTATGGGTCTTCCAACCCCCCCCCCTCCCCCCAGGTTGTTTCTGTACAATGAGAGTTTGTTAAAATACTAAATAACTAAAATGAAATGTTATGCAATTACTACAGACATTCCAGGCCACATACAGCCATCATAAATAGTATGGACAGAACACAGCTGTGAAATAGCACATGCCAGACCCTAATATTTAAATAATATTTTGACCTAAATCACTTCATTAAATTTTGCAGCTCAGAAGGATATTCTATGCAAGGGTATAGTGTGATGTTGTCATTTTGACACTTGTATTTTACATAACGCCTAAATGCTTGATAGCCTATTGGTGTAATGTCGTTATGCAGCCTTAAAAACCATTTTTTTGAACATGAAATCCGGAATGGCAACGCTATGTTTGAACACTGGGCTAGCGGTCCAACTTATTGTTGCTAGCTTCACAGTTTCGAAGAGCTACGTTCAGTTCATATCTTTGTAGATGCCAGATTACCGACAAAAGTTTGTATGTGGAAAAACGATTTGTAAACAAATAAATCGAGATGTAAATTAAGAATTTAATGTGTGAAACGTCCTAAAAGGGTGTTTGTACGTTCACAGATCTAATTGCACACTTACGTTTCATGTTTTACGTCTGACCTTTTTTACAGTCATACCAATTTACAAATGTATTTTCTTACGGTCCCAAAAATACGTACGCTTAACCTTTTGGCAGATATCTAACACCATACAAGTACTCACAGTGGACCGACGCCGTGCTGAAGGCTGTCTTCCACTCATCTCCCACCCGGATACACACCAGGTTATACGCGCTCCAGAGGTCCAGATTCTTGAAGAAGCGCGCCCCCCTCAGCTGCTCGATGGCCGAAGGGACAAAGGGCGTCGGGTACCTAAATTTGATGGTGATATTATTCAGGTAGTCTATACCTGGCCGAAACCCCCCACCCTTCTTAATAAAAAAGAAGCTTGCTGAAGCAGGAGAGGTGGGAGCCACCTGGCTTTTTTGTTGGAAAACACCCCGCTTAATTCCGCATACTCATGGGGGATGTTGGCTGGGAGGGTCACCCTCTGGGCTCTCCACCAACACTGCACCACACATCACGTTCAAGAAGGTCTTCCGACACTCCGGGGACCATCCCACCTGCTCCAAGCGATGTTAGGGTTGTGTTTCTGGAGCCATGGAAGTCCCAGGATGACAGGGTGTATGGACGACGTCAGAGTGACCCCACGGAACGGCCATCCCGGATCCCACTGGACAGACACCCGGACCTCAAACGGCGCAACGGAAACCCAAGAGCGGATGCCAGGGACTCCCATCCGTTAGTGCCCCTTCTCACCACAGAACAGGCACAGGCCCTGTTGACTCCATTGCTCTCTCTCCGTCTGTGGAGAGCATTGTGATTCCCAGCTCCATAGGCTCAGGTTCCAGCTCCACCTGAGAGGGAAGAATGGGCACGGTGTGCCAAACGGACATGGTCACGGAGCTGCTCGTCGATGACAATGGCCAGGGTAATGGCCAGGCGTCTAGCGGCATAGACTCGCTTACGCACGTCAGCTCCATCTGAACCTCAGACCGTAATCCACTGTGGAAAGGGGTCCGGAGAGCCGGCTAATTCCAGCCTCTGGACACTGCCATTGTCCAGAACGACAGCGCGTCCTCCGAGGCCATGCCCATTCTCTGCCTAAAGCACATAAGCTGCTCGCCCCCAGCGGGATGGTCAAACACGGCTCGCAACTGAGCTATGAACCTGGGAAATGACCTCAGTTCCCCAGATCCACCATTCCACAATGCTGTTGCCCATTCGAGGGCGCGCCTGGTAAACGGAGGGATTATCGTGGCTACCTTCTCATAATCAGAGACCAGCTGGTCCCCAAAATACAACTCACATTGCAGAAAGAAGCCATGACAACCCTCCGGATTGCCGTCATACATATCGGGTAAGGCTCTCTGGAGTTCTCACCAGGGCATAGCTAGACTCCATACAGTCGACATGGGAAGTCACAACAGCACCGGCTGGCTCAGTAGGGCTCTCCCCTCCCGACCGTGCTGCCATGTGTGACATCATCTCGCCGAACACTGTTATCAATTTGGCGATCTGTCCCTCCATGGCACAGAGTCTATCCTCTAGCTCTGACACAGGACCATGGGATCAAGCCCCCTCCTTGCGTCCACCCTGGATCATCTCGATATGGACAGCGCAGGACAAAAAAAAAGAAACCAAAAGCAAACGATCCGGATGAAAAAATAGTTAAATAAAACTATGATTCTGTGAGAGGGTGATGGATTATTCTGTGAGGTGCGAGGGTAGAGTGTATGTAAAAGTGAGTCAAAAATGAAAACAAAACGATAAAGACACGGAGACACAGAACTTTATCTTCTCATAGCAATGGTTGGCACCACACAGTCTCAACACAAACAAGACACAATAATCCGTGAGGTGGAGGTGAGAACGAGAATCTTAAATAACCAACATAATCAGTGATGAGGAGCTGGTGTGTCTGTAGCGTGCGCTGCTGCCATCATCTCCTGCTAGCAGTTAGTATGCCAGCGAGGTGGAGCACTGGACAGGGCGAGAGCATGCAGTGCCACGCGGAGCAGCCGTCACACTTTTGCAAGACACAAAATACAGTGCCTTTTTTTCTCCACATTTTGAAATGTGATAGACTTATAATTGATCAATCTATTATGAATCTACACGCAATACCCCAATATGTTTTGTGGAAATTTGTGCCTATTATGTAAAAATAAAATACTGAAATGTACATAGACTTACATATTTTAAAATGTAGAGAGACAATACATGGAGATACATATACAGCTGTGCTCAAAAGTTTGCATACCCTTGGAGAATTGGTAATATATGTACCATTTGTAAAGAAAACATGAGTGAGCAGGCAAAACACTTCTTTCATTTCTTATGGGATTCATATTGAACTGTAGGCCATAACAGAACATCACAATCATAAAACAAAAAAAGGCAACAAAGAACAATATGAACTGACCCCTGCTCAAAAATCTGCATACACTTACGCTGTGTGTGTGCCCCCTTTAGCAACAATGCCAGCGTGCAGTCTTTGGTAATAGTTGTCTATGACGCCCCAAATTCTTGCAGGTGATATAGTTGTCCAATCTTCTTGGCAAAATGCCTCCAGGTCATGCAAAGTCTTTGGTCGTCTTGCATGAACTGCATGTTTGAGATCTCCCCAGAGTGGCTCGATGATTTTAAGTTTAGGAGACTGTGATGGCCATTCCAGAACCTTCACCTTTTTCTGCTGTAACCACTGGAGGGTCAACTTGGCCTTGTGCTTAGGGTCATTGTCGTGCTGGAATGTCCAAGAGCATGCAAATTGTCTTGAATGATTTTCTGATAACATGCTGCATTCATCTTGCCATCAATTTTCATAAGATTCCTTGTGCCTTTTGAGCTTACACATTCACAAAACATCAATGAGCCACCACCATGCTTCATAGTGGGGATTGGTATTCTGTTCACTAAAGGCCTTGCTGACCACTCTCCAAACATAGCGCTTATGATTGTGAACATAAAGCTCTATTTTGGTCTCATCACTCCAAATTACAGTGTGCCAGAAGCTGTAAGGCATGTCAAGGTGTTGTCAGGCATATTATAACCAGGCTTTTTTGTGGCATTGGCGCAGTAAAGGCTTCTTTCTGGCAACTGGACCATGCAGCACATTTTTGTTCAAGTATCGTCGTATTGTGCTCCTTGAAACAACCACACCGTCTTTTTCCAGAGCAGCCTGTGTTTCTCCTAAGGTTACCTTTGGGTTTTTCCCACCGTACAGTGGGATGACATGAGCCAAGAATAAGCATAGAACTAGCCAAGGATGCCTAAGAGTTGAATTTTGGCCTTATTTGACCAAACAATATTTTTACTTATGCTCTCAGAGTCCTTCAGACAGCATACCATATCACTTTTACTCAGGAGTGGCCACCATCTTGGTTGTTGCTTGGCTGTTGCTCTAACATGCAACTTTGAAGTGTGGAATCTTTTACACACAGGTGTCTGCATTACTAATCCATGTCTAATCAAGTATATCTGCCACAGCTGTACTCCAATCAAGTTGTAGATACATCTCAAGGATAACAGGAGGTCACTGAATGCATAGAAGCTCGATTTGAAGTGTCATGGTAAAGCGTCTGAAAACAATTCTGTTTTTCATTTACAATAATTTTGAAAATGAATCACCACCTGCACTAAAGCAACACAGAACAAGAAGATGCACCTGAGCAGCCTATGTTTGTTGTTCATTGTTTTTGTTGGGGAGGGAACTCAAGCGGAGCATTTGTAGGTGTCGATTGGAGAAATGTTGACAGTTTTTGAAAATGATTGTAACAGTTATTAATTAGGCCAAGTGTACAAAGCCCCTAGTAATGTGAGGCCTAAGGAAGTTGCCTCTTTTGCCTGTTTATAATTCCACCCCAGGCTGCAGACCAGTGAGAGTAGGTGTCCACCTAGTTTCATGTAGCTTAGGAGGGTGGTGTCCCATAGACTCATCCTTGTAAAACTCTGCATTCTTGGTTTACACAAAATGTTTTCTTGCTTTTTAGGACACACAAATATTGCTCCAAAATAAAACTCCAAAATCATCACAAGTAAGAGGTAAATTACAAAAAATCTCTGTAAGAGTTCAAAAAGGCAGTGCGCCAGTTGACATAATTGCTTAGTAATATGCATTTGACCTTTGATGTAAACAAATTCATTCCTTCAAACCATAGAATATTACCTCACAGATCGGCACATTCTTGGGCAACAGAAAAACGTTCAGCATCCCGTTTTGGTTTGTGTTCCCTTGTGGACAGAGGAACAGCAGCACCTGGCTTTTGACAGGAAGTAAAGACAAACCACATCTGATGAGGCCAACCAGGGAAGGGTTTGGGATGTTTATAACCACGTGGGAGGCAGTTGTCTGGAGTGGCTTCACAGTCTCCATTGTGCCACCAGTAAAATGAGCCACTAATAAGACTTCTTCATCTGCAGAATATGAAAGAAGGCTTTAGTGATTTTAGTTTTACTGTAAATAAATGTAAATTCTTGAAATCATACATCAGAACCCCATTTCCAAAAAAGTTGCTGCGTAAAATGCAAATCAGAATGCAATGATGTGCAAATCATTTATCCATATACAGCTCCGGAAATGATTAAGAGACCACTGCACCTTTTTCTTTCCTTTCCAAGAAAGTTGAAAAGGACAGTTTTGAGTGAGGAACAGAAGTGTTCAATTTGCAGTGGTCTCTTAATTTTAACCCTTCTGTTCCTCATTCAAAACCTTCCTTTTCGACTTTTTGCCGGACCGCGTAAGAAGGCTAAGAAGAGTGAATGTCTCTTAGTGAGCGAGTGAGTGAGTGACTGACCGACCCTTGTTAAACAGCCTGGTGGTTAGAGAAGCGGCCTTGTGAAATATAGGTCCTGAGTTCGTATCTCCTCGCAGGCAATGCGTAGTACACATTATAAATTCTTCCGTATAGACAAAAACTTTGTGGCCTAAAACCGTTAGTATCTACATTATGGTAAGCCTGAAATAAAACAGTTTACGGTTATATTGCGACTGTTTCTGGCATCTTCAGTCTCGCTAGCAATTGCTAAATTTTTATGATTATTCCTAGGAAGTTAGTAGATACCAATAAAGCTTATTACTGGCTAATAATACGCTGTTAAAACGGCCAGTGGCAAACACAAAACATAGCTGCTATTTGTGGTACAGGTAAACTTAGTAAGAAACGTTAATCAGTTTAACTGTATCAGTCTCATTCACGAATGGCCAATGAACAATTAAAACGGCCAGTGGCAAAAGAGGATTTGTTCAGGATAGAGACAAGAGGCTATACTGACTACTGACAAAAGTACAGCTCCATGGTGTAGTGGTTAACGACACAGCCTTTCACGGTTGCAACCCGGGTTTGAATCTCTAGATGGCAACACTTCCTATTGCGGACCGGCTGAACTAGGCTTGCCTGGTTTCTTGTTTGGAAAGGAAAGTAAAAGGTGCAGTGGTCTCTAAATTTTTTCCGGAGCTGTATTATACTGAAAGTAGTACAAAGACAACATCTCAAATGTTAAAACTGAGAAATGTTATTGTTTTGGAAAAAATACTGTTTAGGGTCACCTTTGTTGTATTTTTCATTTCATATTGTGTCAAATGTTTTCAAAAGGGGACAGGTCTGGACTGCAGGCAGGCCAGTTCAGCACCCGGACTCTTTAACTATGGAGCCATGCTGTTGTGATACATGCAGAATGTGGTTGGGCATTGTCTTACTGAAATAAGCAAGGCCTTCCCCCGAAAAAGATGTTGTCTGGGTGGCCGCGTATGTTGCTCCAAAACCGGTATATATTGTTCAGCATTATTGGTGCCTTCACAGACGTGCATGTCACCCATGGCATGTGCACTAATGCATCCCTATACAATCACAGATGCTGGCTTTTGAACTGTGCACTGATAACAAGCTGGATGTTTCCTCTCCTCTTTAGTCCGCAGAACGCGGCGTCCATGATTTCCCTCCAAACAATTCACATTTTGATTAGTGAGACCGCAGGACAGTTTTCCACTTCGCCTCAGTCTATCTTAAATGAGCTCGGGCCCAGAAGGTGGTGGCAGTTCTGGATCTCGTTTATATACAGTTAGGTCTGGAAATATTTGGACACTGACACGATTTTCATAGTTTTGGCTCTGTACGCCCCCACAATGGATTTGAAATGAAACAACCGAGATGCAATTGAAGTGCAGACTTTCAGCATTAATTCAAGGGGTTGAACAAAAATGTCATATGAAACGTTTAGGAATTGCAGCCATTTTCATCCACAGCTCAAATGTAATTGGACAAATTAACAGAATCATACATAAAATGTTCCTTTTTCATACTTCGTTGAGAATCCTTTGTAGGCACTGACTGCTTGAAGTCTGGAACGCATGGACATCACCAAATGCTGGGTTTCCTCCTTTGTGATGCTTTGCCAAGCCTTTACTGCCACTGTCTTCTGTTGTTGTTTGTTCGTGGGTCTTTCTGCCTTACGTTTTGTCTTCAGCAAGTGAAATGCATGCTCTATCGGGTTGAGATCAGATGATTGACTCGGACATTGCAGCATATTCCACTGCTTTGCCTTAAAAAACTCCTGGGTTGCTTTCGCATATTGTTTTGGGTCATTGTCCATCTGTAAAGTGAAGCGCCATCCAATCAACTTTGCTGAATATGGCTGAACCTGAGCAGACTATACATCCCAATACACTTCAGAATTCATCCGGCTGCTTCTGTCACATCATCAATAAACACAAGTGACCCAGTGCCCTTGGAAGCTATGCATGCCCAGGCCATCCCACATCCACCGTGTTTTACAGATGATGTGGTATGCTTCGGATCATGAGCCGTTCCAAGCCTTCTCCATACTTTTTTCTTCCTGTCATTGTGGTACAGGTTGATCAGGTTTTATCTGTCCAAAGAATGCTGTTCCAGAACTGGGCTAGCTTTTTTAGATGCTTTTTGGCAATGTCTAATCTGGCCTTTCTATTCTTGAGGCTTATGAATGGTTTGCACCTTGTAGTGAACCCTCTGTATTTGCTCTCGTAAAGTCTTCTCTTGATGGTAGACTTGGATAATGATATGCCTGCCTCCTGGAGTGTTCTTCACTTGGCTGGATGTTGTGAAGGGGTTTTTCTTTACCATGTGAAGGATCCTACAATCATCCACCACTGTTGTCTACCATGGAGGTCCAGGCCTTTTTGTATTGCAGTGCTCACCATTGCGTTCTTTTTTTCTCAGAATGTACCAAACTGTTGATTTAGCCACTCTGAATGTTCCCCCTATATCTCTGATGGAATTTTTTTTTTTTTTGCAGCCTAAGGATGGCCTGTTTCACTTGCATTTAGAGCTCCTTTGACCACATGTTGTGGGTTCACAGTAGACGTCTTCATGGGTCCACCAGAGCCCAAATTCCGAGAACTGACCCGGGACCCATGCGGATCTGGGTCCAACTCTTGTACCTTCTTCTCGGATATGGGTCGGTTCTGACTTTATTGCGACAGATCTCCGGTATCTGCAGTAATATTGTATTTACTGACTGGACAGATTGGATCCATCCATTATACAATAAATATAAATAACACATTTCTGATGTAAAGGCAGCTGTTATCTTAACATAACAGCAAGTATATCTTAAATCTTTCAGTCAATTTAAACTAAAATTGTATGCACATGATCACCTCCTGCTGCTGGCTGATGCCTGAGTAAGAAAAAGGAGGAGGCTATACATTAGTATAATCTATTTTTGATTGATGGAATATAGAGGGCAATCTGTGAAAAAGCACTGATGTAAAAAGAAAGATAGAAGAGGAAGAGTACACTGTTTTGTTTAATTATATTGTTACATATTTTCCCACTGTTTGGACAGGGCTAGGATCTTTAAGCCAGGCCAACTCTTTGGTTCTTGTTGTGAAGTTCATATTTTTGAACATATTTAATTTTCCTTTTATTTTATAATTATTAATTATGGGAGACCGGGGTCAATTGTAACATTTTTTACATTTTCCTTCAAAACCCACAGATTACTTGAAATACACTAGTCATCTTTTGACATAAGAAACATATATCTGTGCAATAATTAATAATACAATTGATATATTTTCACTAATAAGGACAATACTGTAATATTACATTTAATGCAAGAAGTCACAGTTTGGGGCAATTGTAACACTGAAAAAATAAGTCATATTAACCTACTCTATCTCAAATAAAAGCCCACCTCAGAATAATCACGTTACTGCTGTACTTTTTTTGTATATGGTTCAAATTTTTTTACGTCAGGCATTATATGCATTCAAAAGCAAAAGTCTATTTCTGTTTTGCTATGTGACTTTGCTGCTGCCGTCACTGACTTTCCTTGTGCAACTTCACTGGCTACTTGTGGCTGGAGTCCCCTATCCATCTTCCAGGCCTGAATCTAGGTATAGGTTACTAAAGAAAAAACTTCTAAGTTCTCTGTTCTACATTCATAAAATGTGTGCTTCTTACAAGTGAACTAATCATCATCTTTGGTTTTGCAGGTTCTTTAAACCCACTATAAACTGACAATGAAATGAATTTTGCTTTTGCAGACACATAATATTCACACTTTCTGTCAATATATAATATTGTTTGAACACATAAAACACAAATTATTTTATACAAAAACGTATGTTTATTTATGGGCTTCTATACTAGAAGAAACAAATTATTTTAATACACCCTTTTTAAATGTAAATTTAGCAAAATTTGAGTTTTCTAACAGACAAGTATGTCAACACAGACAAACAAGGTGCTTACATTGAACCATATGGCACGGGGCCAATTGAAACACAGTGTTACAATTGCCCCCGATCTTGCAGTCATGATAAAATCTCTTATGCTAGCTTGGACACCTATATTAGCATAGGTATTTCATGTTATTTTTATAAACCAATAACGTAGAGATAAAATTGATGTATGTTTAAATTTGCAGTCATCTAAACTTTTGACAGCAGAAGAAAAATACTGAACATCCAAAAAGTAACTTTCTTACCTCAGAATCAGTTTTTTGTTGAACATTTCTGCTGAGGTGAAATGCTCCTGCTAAATAATAAGGCTAAATAATAAGTGTGACTATAGACTGGGAACACTCCACCGGCATATCAGTAAGCTCACATAGTACTTTATATCTATTTGTAAAAATCCCTATGCTATAGGCATATATGCATGCATTGAATGCATTTAGCCCCCAAATCTCCACCTGAACCATCAGGTGTGTAGCCGCAGAGTGTGGTGCGTTTGGTTTGGGTATTGTAGACTATTCTCCGCTGCTTTCGTTCCTTCGTGAGTCACACTGCTGAAACATGTGCCTTTTGGGGAACAAATTAAGATATAGTTTTGCAATAAGCACCCTAAGGTTAAGCGGAGAAAGAATTATAAAATATTATACTTTTGAACGAATTCTTCTCTTTCTTAAGGACATATGCAATATGCAGGAATATACCGACAAGATTATCAGAATTAATGTCAGATATAGGAAAATGCCGGCAGTATATCTGTCTCTATAGGCACACGCTTCTCTTTGTTATTTAAAATGATTTCAAAAATATATTTATGGACTTGCATGCAGTGAGTGAATATTTAGGACCCAGGCTATATTATGCAATGCATTCAGTCAAGACCGCAAAGCATTTAATGCAAAATATACACAACTGAGCAGAGTTGGACACATTGTTTTAGGCGATTGAATAAATATAAATAAATGAAACGTTTTGCAGTTGTAGGTTATGTAATTTGTTGTAGGACGTTTAACACACTGAGCTAGTTTTGCCAATAATACTTCGAAAGATCCGAAAGGTATTGAACGGATGTTTCGGATCCGGATGTGCATGGGTCTGTTTTTCGTTTTATTGTACGGTCATTTTCGGAACGGATCTGTTTTTCTTCGGGTCCATTCGGAATGGGTCTAACATTTTTTTAATATTAATTTATGCAAATCGGGTCGGGTGGGAAAGAACAGATCCAACTTTTTGGACCCATGAAGACCTCAAGTTTACAGCAACAGTTTCCAAATGCAAATGTCACACCTGGATTCAACTCCAGACCTTTTACCTGCTTAACTGATGAAGAAATAACGAAGAAATAGCCCACACCTGTCCATGAAACAGCTTTTGAGTCAACTGTCCAATTACTTTTGGTCCCTTGAAAAACAGGGGTCTGCATATTAAAGAGCTGCAATTCCTCAATCCTTCCTCCAATTTGGAAGTAAATACACTCAAATGAAAGCTGAGAGACTGTAGTTTAAGCCCATATTCATTATTTAACTGTAACTTGTGCATATATTTTAGTAAACAGCCACAATAACAAAACTTGTGTCAGTGATTTCCACTACAGAATTGTGTCTGTTTTTAATGCAGTGCTGCCTGAGGTCCCGAAGATCACAGGCATCCAGTAATGATTTTAGGCCTTGTCCCTTGCATACAGAGATTTCACAGGATTCTCTGAATCTGTACTGAATTATGTACCATAGATGATGAGATCCCCAAACTCTTCGCGTTGACAAACGTTATTCTTAAACTATCTGCCCGGGCAGTCTTGTGTAGCTATTTTTTTTTTTTGCTTATATACTCTTCTTAACTCTCACTACGTAGTTTGTCAGGTGCCATGTCATAAGAATTTCATTGTGCAGGATGACGCTGTGTTGTTCAGTGCATTTGACAAATAAACCTTGAACATTGAAACTTTCATTGAGTGGTGAACCCCTATCCATCCTCACTTCTGACAGACCCATCCTCTCTGGAATGGTCTTTTAATACCCAATCATGTTACTGACATCTTTTTGAAAGATGTTGCTGGCATCAAATTCAAAATGGGAATATATTTTTCCAAAAACTGTAAAATGTCTCAGTTTCACCATTTGATATGTTCTCTTTCTACTATTTTCAATTAAAAATAGGGTTGAATGATTTGCACGTCATTGCATTCTGTTTTTATTTGCATTTTACGTAGTGTCCCACTTTTTTGGAAACGGGGTGGTTCTATTGAATGCATTATGCATTGGTAGCGACAGTAATCACTATATCATTAAAGTAATCCTTAAGTAATAAAAACAGCCGGTAAAATTAACTGATGCATCACCTACCGTCACACATACAGTGTGGGAGATGCAGCTGAAGGACTGCAGGGCAGTTGATGCTGAATAGGGGTCCTGCTGGAGTCATGGAGCCCAGGAGGCTGGTGTCCCATTGACTCATTTTGAAACAAACATCTCCCTTCCCAGCCATCACAAACACCAGTCCAGTTAAACCACATTGGGTAAGACCTGCCTTGGGGCATTGCAGCCTGTAAGGCAGATTTAAGACAATGATGACAGTTTTAAACTTTTTTTAAATAAAAATATACTCAACAAAATGTTTTAATAAATTATTTGTGGTTAGTATGACAATGCTGCAAAGCAGGTTACGTGATCAGTGTTTACCTATAAGTAGGCCCATGGATATGTTGACTTGTTATACTTCTTGGCCCCTGTAAGGGAATAGGGATGTCAAGGCAAGTCTGGAACATGGGATGAAATACTCTTAGCCAGAATTCCCACGATTTATGTGTGAAGGTTAATCATCTCCCGACAAACGTACCTGCACATTCTTCGGTCCCCTTACAGTCTGAGACTGAAATTCAGTGTGAGGATCCAATATTGTGGTGACTGGTATTGTACTAGAGCAAGCCATCAACTCTTTAATCTTGTTATAATCCTCATTGACATCTGTATTAAAGAAACCGTTTTCAACTTTTTTAGAAAGGAAACAAAAAGGTGGTCTCTTAAGTTTTTCCGGAACTGTATTTAATTCTTTGAGATGTGCGATTTAGGTGTTTTTGAGCAGTGAATTAATAAAAAGATGCCTAACCAGGGATTCAAACCAGTAAACCTGACTACAGAGGGTCTGGACATAGACCTTAACCATTGTAGTTTGGCAATGTGTATAATGACTACATAAATAACATTAAAAAACAATATAATTCCAGACAATGAGTCCACAACTCCTGTTCTCACAGACTGTTCAAAGATAGTGTGGCCTTCAGTTACTAATATACACATGTTTATACAGACATTCTCCATTGCTCTCTAATACACTATCCTATAACCCATTCCAAGAACCTAGCTACGCAACACTCATATTATCCTTAATCATACCGACTGGGGTACCTGCAGACTCCTGAGGTGTACTTTTTTCATATGTCACAGGTTTTTCACAGGTTTTTTTCATTCTCAATCTAATTCCAATTCTTCATGACTTTGTCAATCAATTTGTTCCTAATGACTTCATATAATTGTTTTAAATAGTGCTTTTTTAAAAATACCAATGTATTGGGGTCCCGGGGGACCCTAGTCAAAAGCATTCAATTCTGCCTATGCAGTTTTAATAAATGGAACTATTTATTGTGTTCTTGTTTCCCATAGGTCAAAATTTAACTATCAGGGGGAGTAGAAGCACTCTGTCAGTCATTTTGAAGGAGACAGACACAGATACAGCAGACACAGATATCCTCATGTGCTCTATCGATGACCCTAAATACTGCTCTTCTGTAGGTAAGATTATGTTCAAAGTCAGAAATACAATACATATTTTTATAATAAAATGTTTTATGACTATGCAATTAAATGTTTATTTTCTACTTTACAAGATAAGACTGTAAAATAGTGTGTCATGTATATGACACAATTTTACAGTGTGTCATGCAATAGTGTGTGTTTTACAGTGTCATGCAGTGTGTAATGCAATAGTGTGCATTGCACACTCAGTCAGAGCATGATCAGGCCAAAGTGTGAGTGTGGGAAAAAATACAAATGTAGCAATTTTTTAGGCTGCAGAGGGGGAGGGAGAGAAAGAGGGGTATGCAAGGCGAAGTATTTGAGGAGGTTTGCTATGATCCTCAGAGCTCCAAGATGTGTGTGGCTGTATTAAATCTAGAATATATCTATTGATTACATGGCTTACATTACATGCTCTTACATAATATAGTTTTGGTTGACATCAATGTTTCTTTTTTAGGCAACAATGGCAAGCAGATCAAGACTGGCCAGACTTGGTGTTGCTGATGTTTTGAGACAAATTCTGAATGAGGAGAGCTCTGAGGAGAGTAATGATTCAGGGGCTGATTATGAGGATTCTTTTTCAGAAGCTTCTGAATACAGTGACACTGAAAATGCACCTGAAGCTCAGCCAAACAATGCAGGGACCACCGAGGCTGACCCTGATAAGGCAGGACCCTCAGCACTTCACATCAAAACCACACAGCCACCACTGGTTGAAAGAAAGGGGAAGGGCTAGGGGTAAGGGTAGAGCGCTAAGCAATGCACGTGGGCAAAATCATGGCAGAGTGTAACGAAGCAGCTAGAACTAGAGAGAATGCCAATGACAGACCATATTGTGGCAAAAATGGGACAGTGTGGGAAAAAAATCAGCATGGCTAAGACATGCAGTTGACATCACAAATCAACCAGGTATAACAAAGTCAGCAGAGTGCAAAATAGAGGAAGAATCTCTTAATTTTTTTCTGACCCCAGAGATGTTGTTATAGTGCGTGAAACTAACAGAGAAGCTGAACGAAGCGTCAGGGAATGGAATGAGAGTTTTCCCACCAACATTAGTGATCAATGGAAAGCAGTGGATGACACAGAAATAAAAGCAGTCATTGGCCTTTTGATCATAGCAGGGGTGTCTAAAGATAACCATAAGCCTGTAGATTCCTTCTGGTCAGTGACTGGCTGTAAATCCGTGTTCACTGCAACTATGTCCAGAGCAAGATTCCTACACATATTGAGATACATGAGGTTCGACAACAAAGAAACAAGGAGAGAGCGAATGGCAACAAGCTTGCCCCTTTCAGAAATATATGGACCATGTTTGTAGCCCAGCTCCCAAAATACTTTGTTCCAGGCACAGACGTGTGTGAATGAGCAGCTTGTTGGCTTCAGAGGCAAGTGCAGATTCCTACAGTACATCCCATCGTAGCCTGACATATGGAATAAAGATCTTGTGGAACTGTGATGCAGAGACCAGCTACCCTCTCAAAGGTGAGGTATATCTTGGCAGGCAACCTGGACAGTGCCGAAAAGTAGGTCAGGGGGTCCATGTAGTCAAAGAGCTTGTGGGGCGTTTGTGCAAAAGTGGCTGAAATGTCACAGCTGACAATTTCTTTACATCCATTCAGTTAGTTGACGCCATACTAGAAGATGGACTGACATGATGGCACTATCGAGGCAAACAAGCCACATATCCTAGACGAGATCAAGGCTAACAATGACAGAGAGATCAAAACTCTACGATTTGGCTTTCATGGCCAGCTTATCATGGTGTCATATGTATCTGCAAAAGGAAAAGTGGTACTGGTGGTGTCCTCCAGGCTCCATGACATGGAGGTTGAAGGCGAGAAGCAGAAACCAGAGATTGTACTACACTACAATGCAACCAAAAGTGGTGTAGATAATCTGGATCATCTAGCCAAAATGTTCAAAACTAGAAGAAAAATAAACATATGGCCGATGGTGCTGTTTATGAACATGGTGAATGTTGCTGCCATAGCTGCCTTCATCATCTGGATGGGCAACGTCCCAGATTGGAAGTTTTCAGAACGTGGCCAACATTGCCAGATCTACCTGAGACAGCTGGGGCATGTGCTGATCATGCCATGCATGAAGGGGAGAGCTGATACTGCCATGCTCCAAGCCCCAATCCGAGAAGAAATGACCATCATGGGAGTGAGGAAAACACCTGCTGCTGTGGATGTCCAACTATCGGCTGGAAAATCTACTCGAAAAGATGTAGCCTTTGCTCCCGAAAAACCGACAGGAAGGAAAACAGACAGCAAATGTTTGCTCCTCTCTTCACATGCCAGTATGGTTTGTACTATGTGGATTGTACTTGGTATAAAAGCTTCAATTTGTATTTAAGAAAAGTATATATTTTCATTTTACACAATATGCAAATTAATTGTAATTTTCCTAAAATAATAATCTTTTTTTTCAGATAACATTAATTACATAACTAATAATGTTTCAAAAAGAAATAAGTTAACATTTTGCTATGATGGTTGTTTTTTACAAGCCTCCTCACAGACAGATTCATACGTGCTGCAGCTGCTAACACATATTCCAGAAAGAATAAACAGCGATAACCATTGAAACAATGCTCGTTTTTTTTCAGAGAACATATGGAGACCTATAGGTGCTGGTCATATAATTAGAATATCTTCAAAAAGTTGATTTATTTCAGTAATTCCATTCAAAAAGTGAAACTTGTATATTATATTCATTCATTACACACAGACTGATATATTTCAAATGTTTATTTCTTTTAAGTGTGATGATTATAACTGACAACTAATGAAAATCCCAAATTCAGTATCTCCGAAAATTAGAATATTACTTAAGACCAATACAAAAAAAAGACTTTTAGAAATGTTGGCCAACTGAAAAGTATGAACATGAAAGTATGAGCATGTACAGCACTCAATACTTAGTGGGGGCTCCTTTTGGCTGAAGTACTGCAGCAATGCGGCGTGGCATGGAGTCGATCAGTCTGTGGCACTGCTCAGGTGTTATGAGAGCCCAGGTTGCTCTGATAGTGGCCCAGGTTGCTCTGATGAGAGCCCAGGTTGCTCTGATAGTAATTCCATTCAAAAAGTGAAACTTGTATAAAGTATACATTCATTCCACACAGACTGATTTCAAGTGTTTATTCCTTATAATTTTGATGATTATAACAGACAACTAGGCTGCGAGCTGAGACAGCCGTGCTGTACCCTCCACCTCTTCACCCACGACTGCATTCCTGTACACAGATCCAACACCATTAAGTTTGCAGACGACACCATGGTGGTAGGCCTGATCAGTGACAATGACGAGTCAGCCTACAGGGAGGAGGTCAAGTGCCTGGTGGCATGGTGCGCTGACAACAACCTGGCCCTCAATGCAAAGAAAACCAAGGAGCTCATGTAGATTACAGGAAGTCGAAAGGCTGCAGTGTCCACATCTGGGGTGTCCATATCTCAGAGGACCTTTCCTGGACCCTCAACACCCCAACCCTGGTCAAAAAGGCGCATTAGCGCCTGCACTTTTGGAGGACTGAAGTAGGCTCGCAAGATCCTTGTGAACTTCTACCACTGCACAATTGAGAGCATTCTGATGAACTGTGCCACAGTGTGGTTTGGCAGATGCTCCATGGCTGACTGGAAGGCCCTGCAATGGGTGGTGAAAATGCCATTGTACTTGTAATTTTCAGTTGTTACATGTAAATGTCTACCTCGGGAACCTCCTTGCTGCTATCCCTACATTTCAGTTGCACATGTTACCTTACACCTCCAATTTGATTGCCTTCATTGCGCATCCACACATTCCACTTGTAACATACACTATACTTAATACTTGTACATTTCCTGCCCTCTTCTATTTGCACTTCTGGTTAGATGCTAACTGCATTCCGTTGTACTGTACTTGTTCAATGACAATAAAGTTAAATATAATCCAATCAATTTTATGACTCTCTTGACGAACTTGCTCTATTAAATACTGCTCAAAACAATTAAGAGAACACTTAAATCACACATCAGGTCTCGATGAAGGAAATATATTAAAGATCAATATCTTTACTGTACACTGTGAAATTCGTTGAGAACAAAATGACATAACAACGAACAATGGAAACCAAAATCACCAACCGATTGAGGGTTGGATTCAAACTCACACTGAAAGGTAAACAATTGAAATCACAGGCTGTTCCAACTTGAATTTCATCACGGCAACTCCTAATGTGACTCAGTAGTGTGTATGGCCTCCACATGCCTGTATGCAGTCCTGACAATGTCTGGGCTTAATCCTGATGAGACAGCAGATGGTGTCCTGGAGGATCTCCTCCCAGTCCTGGATCAGGGCATCAGTGAGATCCTGGACAGTCTGTGGCACTACTTTGCGGTGTTGGATGCACTGATACATAATGTCCCAGAGGTTCTCAATTGGATTCAGGTCTGGGGAATGTGAGGGCCAGTCAATGGCATCGATGCCTTCGTCATCCAGGAACTGCCTACACACTCTGGCTACATGAGGCTGGGCATTGTCCTGCACCAGGAGGAACACAGGGCCTACTGCACCAGCGTAAGGTCTGACTATGGGTCTGAGGATTTCATCCCAGTTAGCAGTCAAGGTACCGTTGGCTAGCACGTGCAGGTCTGTGCGACCCTTTAAGGATATGCCTCCATAGACCATCACTAACCCACTGCCAAACTAGTCATGCTGGATGATGTGGCAGGCAGCATAACGTTCACCACAGCATCTCCAGACTCTTTCATGTCTGTCACATGCTCAGTGTGAACCTGCTCTCATCTGTGAAGAGAACGTGGCGCCAGTGGCCGACCTACCAATTCTGGCGTTCCCTGGCGAATGCTCTAGGTAGCATGGCGAATGTTCTAGGTAGCATGGCTACCTAGAACAATGCATTCTACAGCACAGGCCACTATCATGACAAACCCCAAGCGCAAATGGTCAATCACACATTCCTGAGGTTGACAGAGTGTGACTTCATAATGTTAGGGTCCAAATTACCCGGTGGTGGAGAATAGATGAAAATGCATGTTGAAAATCCTGCAAACTGCAGATATAACGTGGAAACTGTCTCACCACACCTCAAAACACACACACACGGTCAGTGTTTCAGTACTTCTTTACCAGGTAATGTGAGGTGAAGAATTGTTAGAGACATGTTATGTCTAACATCACACACACTAAAAGTAAAATTACACCTCACCCTTCACAAACACACTTTTATTATCTTTGTTATTTTTGGTACTGAACTCTTCTCAAGGCTTTGTTGTGCAGTGTGTGGGAGGATGTTCTGTTCATAACTATCCAGAGGTGATATTACTTGTAGGGCTTGATAAAAGGACCCTGTTCATATTTTACTTCGCAGACTACAAGTCCAAAAATGAATCAGTGGCTTGCTTGGATACAGAGACAAGTTGAGACGTATTCCGTTGCTACCAAGTCACTTGAGCGATTTCGTTCATTCTCCAGTGTAGTTTGCTTTGATAACCGTTACACAAGATCAGCAGGTTCTGTGAGGGACAAACTTGCTGCAATTGGAGATGTGTGGGACAAGTGGGTGGAGCGCTTGCCAATTGTCTACAATCCTGGACCTGAAGTCACTGTTGACGAACGGCTAGACCCTTTAAAGGATCGTTGTCATTTTTGCCAGTGTATGCCTAACAGGCCTTCTAAATAAAGAATAACAATATGGGTGGCATGTGATGCAAAAATCTGTTATGCTTGGAATATGCAGGTCTACACTGGAAAGTTAGCTGGTGTTAGCCATGAGAAGAACCAGGGCATGAAGGTGGTGCTAGACATGACCGGAGTCTGGTCATTTGTCTGGTTTTACAATATGCTGGACATATCTGCATACAATGCATTTCTACTCTTGTCTGAGATCAACCCCAGATGAGACACAATGTTACAGGAGAAGGTTATTTCTTTTATGAGCTGGGGAATGCTCTTGTAACACCCATATTCACAGAAGGCTGCGCCTTCCCAGAAACATCGCCTCTGCAAACATCACCATGGCTTATCATGCAGAGATGACCAGCCCTGCCCCAATTCTCCACCTTACAATGTGTAACATTTGGTCTGAAACATAGAAGTTGTCACAATGATCATAATATTTAGTTTAGATACAGCAGTGTTCATTTGCCCATCAAAGCAAATATACAGCTCTGGAAAAAATTAAGAGACCACTGCAAAATTATCAGTTTCTCAGGTTTTACTATTCATAGGTATGTGTTTGAGTAACAGTTATCATTTATTCTATAAACAACCGACAACATTACTCACAAATTCCAAATAAAAATATTGTAATTTAGTGTATTTATTTGCAGAAAATAACAAAATAACCAAACAAAAGATGCATTGTTTTCAGACCTCAAATAATGCAAAGAAAACAAATTCATATTCACTTTTCAACAAGAAAATACTGATGTTTTAACTTAGGAAGAGTTCAGAAATCAATATTTGGTGAAATAACCCGGATTTTTAATCACAGCTTTCATGCGTCTTGGCATGCTCTCCACCAGTCTGTCACATTGCTGTTGGGTGACTTTATGCCACTCCTGGCACAGAAATTCAAGTAGCTCGGCTTTGTTTGATGGCTTGTGACCATCCACCTTCCTCTTGTTCAAATTCAATGGGTTTCAGGTCTGGAGATTGGGCTGGCCATGACAGGGTCTTGATCTGGTGGTCCTCCATCCACATCCACACCTCTTTGCTTCTCATTGATGAAGGGATTTTTTCTAGCTTTGCACTAATTGAACCCTGCCCCTAGGAGCGTGTTTCGAACTGTCCTCGCTGTGCACTTCACCCCAGCTGCTGTTTGCCATTCTTTTTGTAGGTCACTTGATGTCATCCTACAGTTGTTGAGTGACATTTGAATGAGTTCATGGTCATCTCGGTCAGTGGACAGTCGTTTTCACCCTCTGCCAGTCTGTGGCTTTGTTGTCCCCAATGTCTGTTTCTTGACCTTGTTCTTAAGAACCGCTGTCTTTGAAATTTTCAGGATGGAAGCAACCTGACGCTCACTGTATCCCTCTGCCAGTAAAGCCAGAATTTAACCCTTATTTTCCTCACTCAAAGCATTTCTTTTCAACTCTTTTGTCATGCTGAATAGTAATTACTTTTAAGGTACTGCACTGTTTTTGCCATCCTGCTGGTCCTATTGCAAGAGGATAGTGATGACCACAGCAGTGGTTTTTATACTTTTCATCATTAAATTAGATTTGGTTCAGGTAATTACCTAATCAGTACCTCATTAAGTAAAATGAGGTGTGCCTGTGTTGGAACTTAACAGACACTGGAATGGAATGGCTGCCATACATGTAGAGATGCTGATTTAAGAAAAATTAGGACTCGTCTCTTAATTTTTTCCAGAGATGTAGATACATTTTGGTTATTGGGATAAAAATAAATCTTTATCATAAGGTAAATGTGGTATAAATGGACTACATTATAACAAAAAACAATTAAATGCTATGATTTATATGAGCAATGAGTTGGTTATGGATCTCAAACACATTTTTGGGGGCTAAGATATCAATAGTGAATATTAAGTTGTGATTTATCAAGGGTTAATGAACTGCTGACTATATTTCAATAAAATGTTGTCCGTTTTTACATTTTTGTGAAAAAGCTCTTCCAAAAACGGATGGTTTTGAGAAGTTTCAGAATTAGTGTTTTTTACATTTAAGCTTAAGATGTCAGAACAGTTTTGTTAATTAACTGCGGTGGTTCTGATCTGAAAAGTAAATGTAAGGTAGTTGGAAGGTGGGCAGAGTAACATTAGTTTTGGAAGGGAAGGTAAGAGGTGGTTTTAATAATTTGCAGCAGCAGTGTGATCTCTGTGTTTGTGTTTCAGTGAGCTCAACTACTTGAGGAAATGTTTACTTTTTGCTACAATGTTATGAAGTCTACCCACCTAGCTTTATCTGACAATGAAGTTTCTTAAGTTTCTCTTGAAAAGGACATATGGTAAATTACTGAAAAGTTAACGTGTTTATGACGGGCGCTAAAGGCATCTTAAGTTGATGTTAACTAAGCTCACTGGTAACAAAGCCACCACAGGAAGTTGTTAGAGTGCACGGCAACCAAGTTCTATTACTTACATCTCAAATTGTGGCGGTGCAACACCATCCATAGGATACCAGGGCTACTCAGCAGGATTTGTACCCTGATCTCCCCACGATATACAACTGTAATGCAACTGTAACTCATGTACAAGCTGTGACTTTGATTAGAATATAGTAATATAGTACATTTATTTACCTGGGAGGAACGAGCTGTTGGGAGTATTGAGTGACATCCTGATTGATTCTTCTAGTTTACACTTCAGCTGCATCACAATGTGACCCTAATACAGGAAAAATATTATTATACTTCTTTCAGAATCTTGCTTTTACTCTGCTAGTACAGTATGAGCTATGCTTCTTGAATGTAGTTTTGTGTAGAGAGGGACATTTACTGTAGGATTTGACTGAATACATGCATTACTCTGTACTTCCTTTCAATGCCTAAATACTACGTGTCAAACCTTCAGTTTGGTTAAACCATCCATCATATCTTTCTTGGCCTTCCGGAAAATATTTGCTTTTTTCATGTGCTGATGTAGCTCATCTTTCATCCTTTTCAGAGAATCTTTTCCAGTATGTGCTGATGCTCCTAAAACAAAGTCATATGAATAGCCATTCATATGCTATTAATACATTCTAAAATTATTAGAAAACTTGCTCTCCAAATATTAGTGTAAAGGGCTAGCTGATGGCCTGTATAATGATAGATGTAACTGTTATTCTTAATGTGAGTGTATTTGTATGTCTTTTTTATTGAAATTGTTGTGTATTACATTAGCCTCAAACTGAATGCAGAGCTCAACTGTAAATGAGACTTAGGTTGTAGTTGATTCCTTTTCAATTAAAAGAAAATAGGTATACATGTCTTCTTTCATTTTAAGACCAATATTTTCCTCAATTTTGTGATTTCTAATGTTTTAATATAATCAAACCTTGTGGAAACAATACCACAGCAGGTGTGGGATAATGAAATATCAAGACTATTCCTCCAAGCACATAAGTATGGCCAAACCTGCTGATTCTAATCACACTGCTCATCAAATCAAAATTTATTTTCGCTAGTACATGTGCCTAAAGGCTAAAGCTTTCCTTGGCTTTTGCATTCATATTTGAGATTTTAGATGCCCATTCTACTACAAGGAGTTGCTAGATACATTGTGCTTACCTATGTTGGACCCCAAGGCATTTTCTGTATCCTGAGACCAGGATTCAAACACCACAATGATGCTGCTATATTTTGAGGAAGTGTCTTAGACCACTGCACCTAGGGCTCTACTTTCTGTTACTTTAAATTTAAAATACATTCGAAATGTAGTACTTACTCATATAGGATTCACGCATTGAGTCCTTGATCGACTCGGTTAGAGTGAAGTAGATCTGTTTCTTTTTGTCAAGGAGGTCACGGATTAGTTGTGTCTTCAACTTTTTTTCCTTTAAGATATAAAACATTTTTCAAGAATCCCTCCTTAATACAGTTTATGGTTTAGTTTGCACAAATTACTAAATAAGCCAGTAAGACGTATATGCACAAGATATCACTGTAATCCATAATTTTATGTTCTGTTTACATGTATTCAGATGCTGACTATTAATGTTAGATGCAGACAATTTTTTTTTAGATTTTTTGTGAAAAACTACCTCTGTCTTAAGGAATGTCAGATGCAGTGACACACTCTTGTGCTTTTCAACCAAGCTGTTTGTGTCAAGGGTAAAGTTTTCAATCTTCTCCCTGACTGGACCACATTTGTCATTTCTGAAACAATATGGTTACCACATATGGTTAAAAGGCTTGACTGTGCCTTGTCATTCTACACTGATGGACCTTTAGTGCTAATTATTGGATTTATTTTAATGAAATAACGTACGGGAAAAAATCAGTAAATTTTTCATCAATACAACTTGTCATGCATGAGGCTAAACTGTCTTTGAGGTTAATTTCCTTCCGTCTGTTCTTTTTCCCTTTTGGTTTGTAAATGCCATCATTCTTGCATAAACACCTCACTACTCTATGATGTCCACGCCACGTGGATTTACCGACCTTAAAAAAAAAAGAGTAAAATAAGCAGTTATTTTCAGGGACAGCAAAGGAAATACAGCTCTGGAAAAAATTAAGAGACCACTGCACCTTTTTCTTTCCTTTCCAAAAAAGTCGAAAAGTGTGTTCCTCACTCAAAACTTTCCTTTAGAACTTTTTTCTAGGAACACACTTTTCGACTTTTTTGGCAAGGAAAGAAAAAGGTGCAATGGTCTCTTAATTTTTTCCTTAGCTGTATATCCTCCATAAGTATATCTTGACATGATCATCAAGCTTCTCTAGCTCAAGCACAAACCAGTTAAAACAGATCTAGAGTGATTTTGATCAGCTTACTGGTGCTATCACTTTATTCATTAATTTCTCGCATGAATCTTCTGACTGTTGAACTCCTTGGGAGAGGCATTGGTCAAAAGAATAATAAGGCTTTTCCATGTATTGAACAATGCATTTAAGGTTGTCCGTAAGCCTCTGTTCCAAAACCTGGCGCACCTCTTCTTTGCTGCCTGTCTGAAATCCAACTCAACATAGTCAGTATTATACACACTTTTTTACATGAAGTAGTATGTTGTTTAGGAGGAAGACAATTGATGCTGAAAGGTACAATACCATGTCGCTTTTTCTGGCTGCCTGCATCAGAGAGAGGATCCCATCCATTCCAGAAATATAATCTGATGTCCTTGTGTGATGATCATTGAGTTTTCTGAGAAATTCCTGAAGGTGAGGTATTTCTGTATCATAAAGGGCATTCATCCACTGTTCTAGAATGTAGTGAAAAAACGGGGGCAATTCAAGAGAGTGCTCAAAACTTAGTTTTCATTGTCTGATATCACATTCTAAATCACATTGTTAATAAGATATTTCTTTACAATATTATAACATTAACTAATAATAGAAGTTAAAATAAATAACTGTTGTGACCATTGCTAGCTTATGCAGGATTTACACTGGGCGCTTCTGCGGTGCCCAGGATTTACACTGGGCGCTTCTGAAGAGGTTTTGTTCCGTCCTCCACGGTGTCACACCCCACTGGGAGCATTTCAGAAGCGGAATGCTGCGAGGCAGCTGTATTGGCAAGATAACGAGATAAACAAACAACCAACTACCTTGCCTGTCCGACGCTGACTTCCTTTTGTTTTTGTATTTTATTCCTTGATTTTTGGGGTTATATGAAGTTCGTCTAAAGTTCCAGAATTGTAAATCATATAGGTAAGTAACAAAAGGTTAAAATCAGACAGTCTAACTTAAATATTACATAAACTAGGCCTATATGTACCATATGTAATTATTTCTTGATATAGCAAATAATATCTCACAGGTCCTGTCCTGTGTATTGCAAACTTACTGACCATTGTAATGGGTTTTTAAGATGCATAAATACTTAATGGCTCTTTACAAGTAGGCCACTTTTCATAATTAATTAGGTTATAGCACTCACTTTTTGTATTTTAACTATGCGGCTTGGACGTGGAATCCGTCAAAAATAGACAAGGCGCCTATCTTTAGCAAAGCAGAGCACAGAGCTGCTTCTAGGACGCTTCTGAAACGCGCCGAGGCTCGTCTGGTGGAATCAAAAGCATTGACTAGAGTTCTTGACGATCAGTTCTGGCGGCCGAGTCAGAGAACACGCCACAGAAGCGCCCAGTGAAATCTAGGCGTTAGACTAGTCCTCTCTTGATTGTATCTCCCCCATATTTGGCATTGGCATACACTTAAAATATTTTCCTAATTTTTTTTTTTTACTTTAGCTCTACTTTATCTCTTTTCCTAAATGCATAGACACACCTGGTAATTTTTTGTAAAAGTTGTCCTCTCATTTGTTGGTTTTCCATAAATTATTTTAATTCACAGTGATGGTACTGTGGCCAATTTTGAAATTGGGTATACCTAGTTTGGCATGTGAGGGTATTCTAAGTAGAAACATTTCTGCGTTACAGTTAATTTCACAGCCCTTGTGATGCACAACCTGCGCCGACTCATGAAAAATTTGATTCGAGGCCCATAGAGAAACTGAACTGTGTAATCAGCATTTATAGGGACAACCTTCTTTCTCCTTCCGAGACTATCAATACTGCACTAGCAGACCACATAAGAAATTACTTGTAAAATTAGCACATTGTTTGGTACGAACAAACTACTATGTTACTAGTTATTGGGGATCATGTCAGGAGACCAACATCTGGGCAGAAGGTTTCTTGCTCCCGCCTGAGAAGCACTGCGGTGCAGCGAGGAAAATTCTGTAACTAATGTCAGTCATGGTGGCTAAGTAATATCTGATGAATAATTTGCGGAATTAGTACAAAATATTTAAGTTTGATTTGGTGGAATTATGGACAGTGTTATCAGCTGATATACCGGTCTGTTCTTTCATGGATAGAAATGAATTTGTAGACACTCTTCATTCCTAAAATTAAATCATATCAACCAAACAAGCCCAATGGAACTGGAGGACAGCTATCCAAAAAAAATAAAGACAGGCTGAAATAAAAATGAATAAAAGTTTGTTTAAATTACATTATAGATGTTTGTAAATAAGTTGATGCATGGTAAATATTTAATAGAAAATAAATTACCCGTCATCATCATAGGGTCAACAAATTTACCTAGATGGCAATGTTTTAATTAGCTACCAGTAGTGCATTTTGTCAAAAATTGCAAACTGTATATTTATTCACCGATAAGACTGAGTTCACAGTGGTTTAAAAGAAGGGTCAGGTCTGTTAGGTAACTTATAGAAATTACAGGCATAGAAGTGCAGAGTTCAAATGCAAAGTCTTGTATGGTGACATAATTTGACACAGATAGCTGAAGTTTTCTGTGTGACAGGCTATTTTGATAGTTTATGCAAACAATACTGAACCTCGAAAACAAGTGCATGTTATATTGACTAGGAATACTTGAACATTCAAACCAATTGTACATTATATTTTTGTTCTGAAATATGAAAACATGCCTATTATGTGCACTGTATCATCACACTCCTTTTCATCAATCTGGTATTCAAGAGAATTTAAGAATATTCTCCTGAACCTTTAAAAATTGGATGGACCATCATAACTTTGATTATGTTGTAGAATTAAAAAAAACATTTTCAGTAATTGCACCTGCTTGTTCATCTGGTTCACTCAGCTTTTCCATGTTGTATTTCTTGGAACTTACAGTAAAAACCTTAAAGAAACCCTCTGCGTCACTGAAGTGTTTCTGAAACATAATCATAAGATTTTCCAAAGATTGGAAATTAAGTCAAGACACCTTTTGCAAATATTAATATTATTTTTTGTTTCTACTTTGACTAATGTTAGAACTGCCTTATCTAGATACAGTACATATGACCAAACAGTTTTTTGTAAATGAAACAATAACTGCTTCCAAACTGCACAGGATTTCCAAATCTCTCCACTTACCTTTACATCTTTTTGTTTGTTGAATTGTTCCCTCACTTTTTTCTTGGTTCTTTCATTTCTTGCCAAAATACTGGAGCATGCACTATGCTCACTCTCCCCAATGTCGTCCGTCTTGGTGCAGATGAAGCAGATGCTTCTACATTCTCCACTAGGTCCAAAGAGGCTTACAGTACTGTCTAAAATCTCCCAAGATTCCTTTTCTGAAATTGCTCGTGAAATGTCGCTCACAATCCAAACAGCAGAGCAGTTCCCTACAAACTGAAAAAGTGTCAAACAAATTGTTCAAGAGTAAAGATTTATACTGCGGGTATAGAAAGTCACCACCACCTTTCAAAATGTTCAACTTTTGTTGCCTTACAGTGTAAAATTGAAACACATAAAATCTGACTTTTTACAGCATTATTTATATACAGTAACCCACAATATTCAAGAAAAAAAATACAATTCAGTAAAAGTCTGAAAATTAGGTGTCATCAACAGCAGAGAAGGTGGATGAACCACAGTCCAGTGGGAGGGCTGTAGAGGCATAGTTAGCCAAATCCTGAGCTAGAGATAGGGTGGAGGATAACTGGAGTTGTTGGTAGATAGACTCAATCTTAGACTGAAAAAACTCCAGAAACAAATTGCAATGTTGTACAGAGCCAGTGTGGGGGGAGGAATCCAGGGGCATACGTAGCTGATTAGTAGTGGAGAAGAGAGTTTCCTTTGCTAATATTTATGAGGTTGGAGTGTTTTTGCCTTGGTGAGAGCATCCTTGTATTTATGCACATGCTCTCTGTAAGAATCCATTACACGTTTCAGCAGTCGCCAGACTCTATTTAGGATTGTGTTAAACTGACTACCGTTTTTTATTAAGTTTACCTCCACCATAGCATCTATGAACTGTATTGCTTTTGCCACTGGCCGTTTTAACAGCTTATTAGCCAGTAATAGGCTTACTAGTATCTACTAACTTCCTAGGAATAATCATAAGAATTGAGCTATTGCTAGCGAGACTGAAGATTAACTTTTCCATGCCAGAAATATATAACCGTATATTTACTATAACGTAAATACTGTATGTTAAGCCAGCAAATGTGTTTGTCTATCCTGACCCAAAACGCTTGCATGGATGCATACTTTGAAATTCCACCAGAAACAGTCGCAATATAACCATAAACTGTTTTATTTCAGGATTATTATAATGTAGATACTAGCGGTTTTAGCCAGCGAAGTTTTCGTCTATACGGAATAATTCATAATGTGTACTTCGCTTTGCCTGCGAGGAGATATGAACTCGGGACCTATACTTCACAAGTCCGCTTCTCTAACAACTACGCTATTTAACAAGGGGGAGTCAGTCAGTCACTCACTCACTCACTCAGTAAGAGACGTTCGCTCTTCTTGGCCGGCTACACTTACGCGGTCTGGCATAGAGATATGCGCTCCACCAGTAGTAGTAGTCAGGAACATGTCGGTGACTGGCAAGAGATTTTTCAAGTCACTTATCTGAGGATCAGGGGTGAAAATAGATTTAATTTCTTACCGGTACTGACCTGTGGGTGCATGCACTTCCGTGCGCATTTTATGTGCCTTATTAGCTAATGATAGGCCTATTTGATGTGTCAATTCTTTATAATAACTTTATAATTCATTATAACAGCTCCCCGTTATGTTGTGCGCATCATGTATTGTGCAGATCAACAATGTTATTTTGGCCTGCACAAATTATGTTCAATTTGTCTTCTCGTGTCACTTTCAGTAGGAATGCGTTAACAATTAGTCTACAATATAAACAAACTTATATTTAGAAAATCGAAAAGAGATGTATATAATGTATATCCTATTCATATTTTCTACAATTTGCAGAAAGTTTTTTCTGCATGCATCGTAGCTGCATGTCTTCTAGGATATGATTGGTTTGTTTGAGCTCAGCATTGTTTCAACTGCTTATTTTCCATGGTAATAGAATGGACAGGTATTTGCATATAGCGGTAAGTGGAGATGTGATCAGAAGCTTTTTTTGTAGACTACTAAGTGTAGTGGTTAGACTAGTACTGTTGTAAAGGAATTGGAAAACTAGTTTATTCTTTATATCGTTACAATACAATCCCAACTCATAACGACATTTAAGAATTTAATTTCAATTTATATTGTAATTCTTCTATTTAAGCTAGCAGAGCCATTCGGCTCCATTGACCATACATTGCAGAGAATGTTTAGTGGCCTAGTACAGCATGAGATGAGATGTGTGCTCCACTTGTAAAATAAAACAAGCAGTTAGAGAAACTTCAGCGACTGGCAGAACGTTTTCAAGTCACTCGTGAGGATTATCCCGATTATGGAATTTCTCCACGATTTCATAATCGTGAGTATTTTTCATCGCGATTAGTACTAAAATCATCTATGTTCCCATCCCTAGTTACTAGGCTAGCCTTTTTGCCTGACTGAGTAAATGGAGACACCCAAAAAAAGCAAATGTCTCTGACTGAGTGAGTGAATGGATGATTATGCAATCCTACATAGCGAGGTGGTTAGAGACGTAGACTGTCTTACGGTAGACAGAAATCAAGTGTGACCGGGGACACAATTGTTTTTGCTGAGGATAAGCTACAACTCCGTTTTTAAAGAAGTTGGGACGCTGCATAAAATGCAAATATAAACAGAATGCAATGATGTGTACCTCAATAGTCTTCTTATTTAATTAAAAATAGTACAAAGACAACATCAAATGTTGAAACTGAGAAATGTTATTGTTTTTGGAAAAATACGTGCCAATTTTGAATTTGATGCCAGCAACACGTTTCAAAACAGGGGCAGGGACATCTTTACCACTGTGTTGCATCACCTCTTCTTTTAACAACACTGTCAGCTTTTGGGAACTGAGGAAACCAATTGCTGCAATTTTGAAAGTGGAATGTTGTCCTATTCTAGCTTGATATAGGATTGCAGCTGCTCAACAGTTCGGTTCTCCTTTGTCGTATTTTTCATCTCATGAAAAATACATACCAAATGTTTTTAATAGGGGACAGGTCTGGACTGCAGGCAGGCCAGTTTAGCACCCAGACTCTTTTACTACGGAGCCATGCTGTTGTGATACGTGCAGATATGGTTTGGCATTGTCTTGCTGAAATAAGCAAGGCCTACCCTGAAAAAGATGCTATTCAGATGGCAGGATATGTTGCTCAAAAACCTGTATATATTGTTCAGCATTAATGGTGCCTTCACAGATGTGCAAGTCACCCATGCCACGTGCACTAATGCACCCCTATACCATCACGGATGCTGGCTTTTGAACTGTGCGCTGATAAGAAGCCGGATGTTCCCTCTCCTCTTTAGCCTGGAGGACACAATCTTTTAGCCCGGAGGACAATGATCTTTTAATACCCAATCATGTTACTGACCTGTTGCCAATTGACCTAATTAGTTGTGTAATATTCTACCAGGTTTCATTTTTTAGCATTACACGTTTCCAGTCTTTTGGTGCCTCGATCTCAGCTTTTTTTAAACATGTTGCTGGCATCAAATTTAAAGTGAGCATGTATTTTCCAAGAAACATTAACATCGTTTTTACATTTTAAACAGCAAAACAATAATTATTTTTTACATTTTACACAGCATCCCAACTTTTCTGGAAACGGGGGTTGTATAAGCATCAATATCTTGTTTGTTGTATTATGCTATTGTGGTGATCTTTTTTACATACTATGCTGTTAAGCTACTAAATTTCTGTGTTCTGCATTAATAAGGTTCTGTATATATAAAGAAATGATGCAGGATGTAGTCCATGCCCATGTTGCCTGCACTGTCCATGTTGTCTCCCCTTGAATCTATTTAATGACACTTGGCTAGAATGTGGGAGATTGCCAATATGGCATTGCGATATCATTAAAATGAATGTCTGTTCTTGGGTTATAAAGTCATGGTAATTGTCAAAAACACATGTCAACTGGCTACTAGGTATCTAGACTTGGCCCATAAATACAGTGCCTTGCTAAAGTATTCGGCCCCCTTGAACTTTTCGACCTTTTGCCACATTTCAGGCTTCAAACATAAAGATATAAAACTGTAATTTTTTGTGAAGAATCAACAAGTGGGACACAATTATGAAGTGGAACTAAATTTATTGGATATTGCAAACTTTTTTAACAAATAAAAACCTGAAAAATTGGGCGTGCAAAATTATTCAGCCCCTTTACTTTCAGTGCAGCAAACTCTCTCCAGAAGTTCAGTGAGGATCTCTGAATGATTCAGTGTTGACCTAAATGACTAATGATGATAAATAGAATCCACCTGTGTGTAATCAAGTCTCCGTATAAATTAGTCTCCGAGATTTGTCTTCCAACAAGACAATGATCCAAAACATAAAGCAAAATCTACAATGGAATGGTTCACAAATAAACATATCCAGGTGTTAGAATGGCCAAGTCAAAGTCCAGACCTGAATCCAATCGAGAATCTGTGGAAAGAACTGAAAACTGCTGTTCACAAACGCTCTCCATCCAACCTCACTGAGCTCGAGCTGTTT
>JACXGI010001221.1:19656-30174 GCA_016801175.1 Esox masquinongy | reverse complement strand
ACTCTGTCCTTGTCCATCTGGTCATGCTTCCGACCAGCACTAAGTTTAACTAGACTCTGGACTCAGCCCACGTGCACTTATTATTACAATTGTACTCTTAATATGTTTACCCGGTACAGCCAGAAGAGGACTGGTCACCCCTCTGAGCCTGGGTCCTCTAGGTTTCTTCCTAAATTTCGGCCTTCTTAGGGAGTTTTTCCTAGCCACTGAAATTCAACACTACTGTTGTTTGCTCCTTGGGGTTTTGAGGCCGGGTGTTTTGTAAAAGCACTTTGTGACAACTGCTGATGTAAAAAGGGCTTTATAAATAAATTTGATTGATTGATTGATTGATGCATGGATGCGTACTTCGAAAATCTAAAAGAAATATTCACAATATAACCGTAGACAGTTTTATTTTAGGCTTACTATAACGTAGCTACTGAAGTTGTAGCCAGCAAAAATTCTGTCTATACGGAACAAATCCTTAGGCATAACTCATTTTGACTGTGACAAGATTTGAACGCAGGACATCTTGTTTGGCAGTCCGTGTCTCTAACCACTACGCTATTTAACAAGGGTCGGTCGGTTGGTCGTTCAGTCAGTCGGTCGGTCAGTCAGTGACATTCGCCCTTCTTAGCCGGCTCCGCTTACGCGGTCTGGTTAAAATATATTAATAAAATATAGAACATTTAATGAATTGAGGTCAATATAAAAAGCATCTACCTACCAAACATTGGAGGTAGATCGATGGATGCAGCATACATTTCTGCTTCTTTCTTTGCATGTTTGCATTGGCCACCTCATGTTTCCTTTTTTCTGGAAACAATTGGAAGCATTTTTCTATCAATACACAAATCTATATGACAGTATTCACAAAAGGTTATTGAGAACAATGCCATATGTCTGTGATAGTAAATATTTCTGAGGCTGACAGATGTCTAAGAACATTTCTTGGCGATCCTCTCTAGCCACTGGAGAATGGGATTGTGTGAGTTGCACTCAAAATGTATTCAAATCAAATGAATTGACACATAATATTACTTTTAACTCAGACCATGAAGCAATCTTATTAATGATTTATGACACTTGGGGGAATCAGAATTGTATGAAATAATTTCATTAATCTTTGGAATCTAACTTCACTGCTGTTATCTTATAGCACAAGATGTGTCAAATCAAGAAATGGACACTTTCTCTGTGAAGACATAAGCTTAAATTGAAATCCATCAAATAGGTAATAGAAAGTTCAGGAAAACAGGAGGTATAATAAACACACAATTAATATTAGCTAGGAGTGTTTGTGCAGAATCAGTTATTTTCTCTCAGTTATTTACTGTTCTGTGCAGATTCATAACTCTCTGCTAATTAATAACTGTAAACAGAAGACATGTACATTACATCTACCTCTTTCTGACAGTACTACATCTCAGTGATGGAGTAATAGTAATAATGTCAACTGTTCAAAATCCTGGTCCAAATTCATGAAAATAAAATAGTTTAATGATGTGCCAGAATCCTAAGGACTTCTTTTTTTCATCTGTATGTCAATGCCACCAAGGATATTACTGTTTTCTCACATATTTTAAGATCAATGTGGAAACAGTTGTGGGGAAACTAAACCAAAAACCTTGATATACCTTTATTTTTCCCAGTTTATGTGGAAATCTGAAATAACTGTGCTCTCAGGGTGGTTTGCAGATGTTTGGCATCCCTTTGGTTGTCTGGTGCTCGGCAAAGTGGGTGGAGCTATCTTCTGCCATGATGGCCCTGTCCAGGGTTATCTTCACACAGGGCCACAGCATCTACAGACCACCCCCGTCTAGGGTCAGTCAGAATTATATGCTGAGGTATCCTTTTGGATCCAAGGAATGCTCCCTAATTTTTCTGGTGTCCTGTTAAATTTTAGGAGGACCTGAACCTTTGGACCACGCCTCAGGACTACCTAGACTGACAACTCCTAGCTTTCCTTGTAACATATCTACTAGTTATGCTGCAGATCTACTTTCTGCCTGAGAGTTCCTTTTGTCACTGCCCACAGCCCACCTGGTTGTCCCGGTCCTTGTTCACCTAGATGTACAGCTGGTCTGGATTCTGCTTAAGCTCATATGTATTTAGTGACCCGCTAGGCATCTGAAATATTAATATGTCCCTACAAGGTCATGTACTCTTATAATATTCAACTGACACAGCCAGAAGAGGACTTGCCAACCCTAAGAGTCTAGCGCAACTCTAGGTTTCTTCCTAGTTTCCAACCCTCCAATGGAGTTTTCCCTAGCAACTGTGCATCAATTTCTTGTTGTCGCTTGCTCTTTGGGGTTTTTGGCTGGGTGTCTGGATAAGCAGTTTTTGAGAACTGCTGATCTAGAAAAGGTTTCATAAAATGTATTTTATTGATTGTGCTTCTTACCTGAAAGAGGATTCTCCACACTGGTTGAGGGCATACTCTGAAGAAATACGTAAATAATCATAATGGTTAAGGCATCATTTTACAAAACTTACAACACAGACTAAAACATCCATCATTTTCATGGAATAAAACATGATCAGTTATGACCTGTGTGATGTTGCAATATTTTGGAGATTTTAATCCTTATTATGTGAGATGGCGATAGAAATGCCTTGATGCACAAACATTTATCCAAAAACATTGCAATGTGTATTCTGTGGTCTTCCCCCAATTAAAGTGGAAATCAACCTACAGATGAAGTTATGAACATGACTGATACATCTTTGTGATACAACTATTTGGAAAACTACAATCATGTAAAGGTGTGTTTGTTGATCTAAATAATAATTGTGCTTTGTGATTTAAAATATGTCCTTTAGGGGTGAGGATTCATGTAAATGGTTATAGGTAAAAATTAAAGTACATTTCCTAAGGAACTCATGGAGGCTGTTGACGATGTAGCCACTTGAAAGTTCTCATCATCATTGCTGTGTGTGTTCTGTTCCTGCAATTAAAACATGTCGAGACACTTGTAAGGCAAAGAATAATTGATGTATAATAATGTTTAGTTGAATCTAATCTAATGCAGACTGTAGTTAGAACAACTAACCTTGTGCTGTAACATACAGTTTCTTGTAATATGCTAAGACATTTGTAGGCTGAAAAATACAGGCTGGTGGTGTGGATTTACTCAAAAGAGAATAAATGCAAACTGTTTATCCTACATTACGGTACGATACACACTGTGTTCTCTGTAAACTTATGTTAAAATACCTATCATTTGTAATCTATACCTTTACAAGTTGTTTGTGTTTATGAGCAAATTTTGTCCGTGGTCCTATTTTTGGGATCAAGTGTATGAATTCTTTCGCTTCAAGTAAGAGAAAACCTTCTTCATCTATTTCTTCCTCTGAAATTTAGGAAAAATATATTAAAAAGATGTATGAAATTAACAAATACACCTGCGCTTCCTCTTGAGTTGATAGCATTACTAATGTATAATAATACAATATACAATTATATTAATTCATATAAAAACATTACTAGTACCAGACATCTACTACTACTATTATAATACCACTTAATATGCAATGTATAAACCATTAAACATTTTCACCTTCAAAATTCTTAATCCATTGACTGAGGTTCCATTTAGTTAATATGTCTCTGACAAAAAACGATGTCGCCATGACAATTCACTATGAAGAGAATAAATTCAGTTTAGACATGATTTGTAAAAACAACAAAAGCACATGCCATTCAGTAAATGTTTGCTACAGAGTAATAGTTGGTCAGAAAAGCTATGCCGTGCCAATCAGAGTCCTCATGGGTATCTCCGGTTGCAAACGCTGTGAAACGTACTACTGCAGACTCTGATTTACAAAAAATAATTTTGTCACAGTTCTAGCAAAATTTTTGAGACAAAACTCTGAGCGTCAGTATTTTACATTGGCAAGTGTTATTAATGAGTTGCATGATTCCAAATATCAAGTTAGTTACAATTATGCACATTTTTATACAACTACAAAAGTAATTCCAAGTTTGCAAATCTTTTTTACAAGTTTGCAAAACGTTTTTACAGTTACAATAGTAATTCGAAGTTTGCACATTTTTTTTTTTTTTTTACATGTGTGCAACCTAATTTACAACTATAAAAAAACGTATGTCGCTGTTTTACCTTCATATAAATGCAACCATAGATTTTGTTGCGCATCACACATTTGAAGTAGCCAGCCTACCTTGGTAATAATGATTTCCGCACTGTAGTCATATTAACAAATGGGATTATCTTATGAATAATGTATATTACGTAGGCTGTTGTTCTTGCAAACAACTACATATGAATAGATGTCCTGTATCAACATCAACAATTACAGTACAAACTGTGTGTTCCTGCAAAAACAACATGAGTTTATGTTCTGTGTCAACATGAACAAATGAGACTACACAATGTTAGTTAATGCATTTGTAAATCATTAATAAATGTAGGGTTATCATTTTTAACTGTTTATGTCATTGTTCATCATTTGTTCATGTTAACTACTGCATTCGTTAATGGTAGTTCATGTACCCTTATTGGAAAGTGTTACCAACAGTGGTAAACTATGAAAATTTAATAAAGACAGAAACACTTTGTCTTGTGAAACATTGTCAACAGAACAGCTATGTTAATTATCTTTGTCGATCAAGTCTAATTAGAGTAACCAAAGGCTACTGCTAGAAAAACACATTGAACATGTAAAAAGTCTACACACCCCTGTTAAAATGCCAGGTTCTTGTGATGTAAAAGAATGAGACAAAATAAATCATGTCAGAACTTTTTCTACCTTTAATGTGACCTATAACATGAACAATTCAATTGAAAACAAACTGAAATCTTTGAGGTGGAAAAATAAAACATAAAAAACTCACAATAACCTGGTTGCATAAGTGTGCACACCCTTAAACTAAAACTTTGTTGAAGCACCTTTTGATTTTATTACAGCACTCAGTCTTTTTGGGTAGGAGTCTATTAGTATGGCACATCTTGACGTGGCAATATTTGCCCACTCTTCTTTGCAAAAGCGCTCCAAATCTGTCAGATTGCGAGGACATCTCCTGTGCACAGCCCTCTTCGGATCACCCCACAGATGTTCTATTGGATTCACGTCTGGGCTCTGGCTGGGCCATTCCAAAACGTTAATCTTCTTCTGGTGAAGCCATGCTTTTGTGGATTTGGATGTGTGCTTTGGTTCGTTGTCCTGCTGAAAGGTCAACTTCCTCTTCAGCTTTCTAACAGACGCCTGAAGGTTTTGTGCCAAAATTGCCTGGTATTTGGAACTGTTCATAATTCCCTCCACCCTGACTAAGGCCCCGATTCCAGCTGAAGAAAAATAGCCCCAAAGCATGATGCTGCCACCACCATGCTTCACTGTGGTATGGTGTTCTTTGGGTGATGTGCAGAGTTGTTTTTGCGCCAAACATACCTTTTAGAATTATGGCCAAAAAGTTCAGCCTTGGTTTCATCAGATCATAACACATTTTCCCGCGTGCTTTTGGGAGACTTGATGTTTGTTTTTGCAAACTTCAGCCGGGCTTGGATGTTTTTCTTTGTAAGAAAAGGCTTCCTTCTTGCCACCCGACCCCATAGCCCATTCATATGAAGAATACGGGAGATTGTTGTCACATGTAGCACACAGCCAGTACTTGCCAGAAATTCCTGCAGTTCCTTTAATGTTGCTGTAGGCCTCTTGGAAGCCTCCCTGACCAGTTTTCTCCTCATCTTTTCATCAATTTTGGAGGGACATCCAGTTCTTGGTAATGTCTCTGTTGTGCCATATTTTCTCCACTTGATGATGACTGTGTTCACTGTGTTCCATGGTATATCTAATGCTTTGGAAATTCTTTTGTACCCTTCTCCTGACTGATATCTTTCATCAATGAGATCCCTCTGATGCTTTGGAAGCTCTCTTGGAAGCTCTTGTTCTGAGATGCAACTAAGAAAATGTCAGGAAAATCCTACTAGAATAGCTGAACTTTATTTGTGATTAATCAGAGTCACTTTAAATGATGGCAGGTGTGTAATGACTTCTATTTAACATGAGTTTGAATGTGATTAGTTAGTTTTGAACACAGCCACATTCCCAGTTATATGAGGGTGTGCACACTTATGCAACCAGGTAATTGTAAGGTTTTTATTTTTCATTTTTCCCCCTCGAAGATTTCAGTTTGTTTTTAAATTGCATTGTTCACATTATAGGTCACATTAAAAGTGGAAAAAGTTCTGACATGATTTATCTTTGTCTCATTCTTTTACATCCCAATAACCTGGCATTTTAACAGGGGTGTGTAGAATTTCTATTTCCACTGTAGATGCTGTATCTTCTTACACTGACAAAAGGTGTTCTAGAAATAATAGATGTTGGTTCATGTATGTTGTGGCTACTTCTTTATCGTACATTAAACAAGACTGATCATTGTCCTACTACTCATAGTTTATTGTTATTTTCTGTTTCCATTTCCATGAAATGTAAGAAAGTCTGACAGTTTAGTTTGCCAGTGTTCAGTAGAATAGCAGGCATAGTTGTGGTAGGTAGGCGGGAACAAGGGAGTGGCTGCGCATTGTTTTAATGGAGTGCAGCATGCTAGCTCACTAATTAAAACATTGTGTGCTGTTAAAAGATAAATGTGAAGCAAAGCTAATCAAGTCAACATGGCCCACAGATAGTTCAGCTTGTTTGGAAATGTTTTCCAACGTACCCAGAGCTGGATATTATCCTCAGCATTAAAGAGAGCTGTCCCATATACAGTTTCCAGGCAAAAAGTTTGGACAGACTTAACCCTTTCATTTGAAGGGGCAAGTGTGTCCAAACTTTAGACTGGTACGGTACCCACCAGTGTAAATACAAATGTGGCAGCCATACTACTAATCTAGCACTGACATCACTACAAAATTCATAAATTGTGTGATGGAAAAACATGCATCACATCTTTCTTCCTTTTCCTGGGGTGATTAGTAATTTCTTGTCCCTGTAGCCTAGCTGTATGTCCCTTCACCAGGCTTTTGACTGCTGCCTGGATAAGGTTCTATCATGCCGCCTGGGCAGGACAAGTGAAGACCTAAAACAGTTAAATTCCAAATAAACCACTGTCTCTTGACCTCAGTGCTCTCCCCGACGTGATTATGCACACTATCATTTCACCCAAAGCTGAGGGAGTTAAAATGATTGACCCCAGGGACACAAGGGTTGCAGAAAGATGCAGTGAACTTCCTAGTAGAACTGCTGTGTGCTGCTTGCTAATTCCTCAGTAGATCTGAACTTCTGTCGGATTGTCCACTGTGTCTGATTGACTCATTTGACTAACTCAGCAGACTGAGCCTCACACATTTGACTCACTGAGCAGAGTGACAGCTAACGTCCCTGAACACACCACCTTGTGTGTTATGGCTTAACTATAAAATAGCTCTCTAACCTGTTTAGTGTAATATGTTTTATGGTGCTCTTGGTACACCTTGCCTCGTGTGTAGAGTAATGTATTGTAATGACTGTAAGACCGGACATACAAGGTGGTGGGTCAGCGTATCTCCATCTGTTCATATGAACCAGGTGTAATGACAGACAAACCAACAAAGTAGTGGAATTACATTTGGATTAATTACTGTCAGGGAAATTTCTTGAACCGATGTGTTCTTACTGATTAAAGTTTGAGTCCCCATGTTCAAATTAGAAAAGGAATGTGGGAGTGGGGATCTGGTATTTGCCTAGGGGGCATCATTGACTGGTATCGGCGGATTATAGGGTTACTCATTAATCTGCCCATCTGTATAACTCATCAGGGCATCTATTGTCTGTCCGGATGCTGTAAGACCTCTTCAGAGTTGAAGAGGTTACCCATGTGGGGAAGGACAGCCTGCCCTTTGTGTGAAGCCAAGGTAGTAATAGAACAAAGGTAATGTGTTCTATTGAGTTAGGACAGCTGTGCTGGATCTTAACACACCCCTTTTTCCCCTTTAAGTACTGTTGATTGTCCTGTATTAATTTAGAGATTATTCACCGTTACTTGGTAAACTGTGTACTCTCTCCTTGTAAGAATAAACTGTTTATTGTGCAACTGAGTTTTCGTGTCTTATCTACCATTTTCGTAAACTGTTTGGAATTTAGAAATTGCGATCACATTAAGCTGTCCTTTGGTCTTTTATTGTCTGTCCCATAAATGGATGAATTATCCAATATGCTTAAATTTTGTACATATTATGTATTGTTTGTTACAGGTAAATGTTTGCTGGATGTTGAGAAATGCTTAAGGGAGAGCTGACCAAATGTCTAGCTTTGAATGGCGCAAATTGAATACATGTAAATGTGTTTCTGAACCAATGTCCATACTCTTGTACACATCAAGGATTGATACATAATCAACTGATTTCTTTACTTAAATGTTGACAAGCAGCTTTTTTGAGACTTTGTTTTATGTGTGCGCATGAAACAAATGGTCATTATATCGTCTGAGCTGTAACAAAATGGCTTGCTACCTTTAGTAATTTTAACTAGCATGTTTTGATCGCTCACGATAACATCTGTATACAGTATCAGTCAACAGAGGCAATCCAGGGTAATGTTGTTGGTAGTGACATCAGCCCATAGAGCCAAAGTAGAGATAAAACATATCCTTCTAAAGAGCTAAAGCATGCTCTAGGCTGCAGGAGATGGGTATGGAGATGGGCCATATTCAGTGGCACCTATTTAAATGTATCCAAAACAGATACACGTCCCTGGGGTCATCTCAGGACCAAACTGTGCAACAGAAATTTGCTGCATACTAGGATCCACTCATCTACCTGTCCACATAGACAAGGGCTCTCTACCCTTACAAGAAGATGGCATTATTAATATGTACATTTGTTTGTTAAACATTAGAACAGTCTGATTTCAGTTAATCCAAAAAGGTCCCACTGAATAGGCAGATGTTTTTGTGTACATGCAACAAGATTATTAACAAAATTATTTTTTAAAGCATTAAAGCCAGCGTCTTAAATAAATCTGAAGATCCACCATAAATGCAGTTCTGTGTGTAATTAATGTCTACTAATTGTCTATTAATTAATTAAAGAACTTAATGTATTTGAGCATGCCTTTCAGTGGGAAGACCAAGAGTGGTAGACACAAATATAATTAACTGTAATGAAGGATTTAGCCATGCTCTCAACAACTTAAATAAAGACAGAAACACTTTGTCTTTTGAAACATTGCCAACAGAACAGAAACAAAAGAACAGCTATGCAATTTTTTGTTGATTAAGTCAAATCAGTGTAACCAAAGGCTACTGCTACAAAAAAGCACATTGAACCTCGAAATGCAGATAGATGCTGTATCTACTTACATTGACAATAGAGAAATAATGATGTTTGTCCATATATGTTGTGGTTAACACACATTAAACAAGACTGATCATACTAATTTGCTGTAACTTTCAGATTCCTGTTTAAGGAAATGGAGTCGGAGGTGTGGTAGGTAGGAGGGGACAGGTGAGTTGCTGCATGCCTTTTTTTCATGTTGTGTAACAAGCTAGCTTACTGATTCAAACATTATGTGCTTTTATAAAATGAATTTGACAAACGGAAGCAAAGCTAATCAAATCAACTAGGCCAACACCTTTTTCAACTTGTAATGTATTGAGTGTAATGGGATAATGTCTGTGTGTTCCCAGTCAGGTGGGCAGACAGGAGACTTGAAGCTCTTAAATGAAAAAACTGGAAAGAGAGATGTTCTCCAATACATCCAGAGATGGTGATAATCTTCAGCATTTTAGACAGGTGTTCCATATAGACATTCACCCACCCATGTAAATCCATGAGTGGCAGTCGTTCTGCTAATCTAGCACCTAAATCCATTAATCCTGTCATGACAGGTTAGTGGTCAAAACACAGGCTTCATTCCAAAATTTTAAACATGCTTCACCTCTCTTGGAAGAAACACACTAGCCGGAGTGCCTCAGGTATTCCAAAAGTAATAAAAAAATCCACAGGTGCTCTTGGGAAGGAACAGTAGACTAAAAAGCAAAGGAAAATATATAATCACAAAAGGGTACTTAGTGGTATAAAAGATCCAAATGAAGGCACTCGTGCATGATCTTTGTAAAATTAAAATGTACCCTTTTGTGGTTTTAATTCTTCCTTTGCGTTTTTGTCTACTGTTCCATCCCAAGAGTACCTGTGGATATAAAAAGTCTACACACCCCTGTTAAAATGCCAGGTTTTTGTGATGTAAAAGAAAGAGACAAAGATAAATCATGTCAGAACATTTTTCACTTTTTAATGTGACCTATGATGTGAACAATTCAATTGAAAAACAAAGTTAAATTTTTGAGGGGGAAAAATGGAAAATAAAAATGTTAAAATAACACAATAAGTGTCCACACCCTCTTATAACTGGGGATGTGGCTGTGTTCAGAATTAACTAATCACATTCAAACTCATGTTAAATAGAAGTCATTACACACCTGCCATCATTTAAAGTGACTCTGATTAATCACAAATAAAGTTCAGCTGTTCTTGTAGGATTTTCCTGACATTTTCTTAGTTGCATCTCAGAGCAAAAGCCATGGTCCGCAGA
>JACXGI010001221.1:0-19556 GCA_016801175.1 Esox masquinongy | reverse complement strand
AGGTACAAAAGAATTTCCAAAGCATTAGATATACCATGGAACACAGTGAACACAGTCATCATCAAGTGGAGAAAATATGGCACAACAGAGACATTACCAAGAACTGGAAGTCCCTCCAAAATTGATGAAAAGACGAGAAGAAAACTGGCCAGGAAGGCTTCCAAGACGCCTACAGCAACATTAAAGGAACTGCAGGAATTTCTGGCAAGTACTGGCTGTGTGCTACATGTGACAACAATCTCCCGTATTATTCATATGAATGGGCTATGGGGTAGGGTGGCAAGACAGAAGCCTTTTCTTAAAAAGAAAAACATCCAAGCCCGGCTGAAGTTTGCAAAAGCAAACATCAAGTCCTCCAAAAGCATGTGGGAAAATGTGTTATGGTCTGATGAAACTAAGGTTGAATTTTTTGGCCATAATTCCAAAAGGTATGTTTGGCGCAAAAACAGCACTGCACATCACCCAAAGAACACCATACCCACAGTGAAGCATGGTGGTGGCAGCAGATCTGACAGATTTGGAGGGCTTTTGCAAAGAAGAGTGGGCAAATATTGCCACGTCAAGATGTGCCATGCTAATAGACTCCTACCCAAAAAGACAGTGCTTTAATAAAATCTAAAGGTGCTTCAACAATGTATTAGTTTAAGGGTGTGCACACTTATGCAACCAGGTTATTGTGAGTTTTTATTTTTTTATTTTTCCCTCTCAAAGATTTCAGTTTGTTTTTAAATTAAAGGTGGAAAACGTTCTGAAATGATTTCTTTGTCTCATTCTTTTACATCACAAGAACCTGGCATTTTAACAGGGTTGTGTAGACTTTTTATATCCACTTTATAAAGATGCCCTAGTCAAGCATGATGGGAGAGAAGGGTTTGTAAATGCCAAAGAACGAGGAGTATGTCGCCACACCATGCTGGCCTCAATGCTGTTCTACCCCAACAGTGCAGGAGCCGTGGAAGAAGACGAAAGACAGCAAGGAGAAGCGTGGAGAGACCACCGAGCATACAACCACTTTCCTCCTAAACCACCTACCAGGAGGCCGACCCAGAGATGATGCAGCCACCAATGCAGAGCGGTTTGCCGTCTGTTTTTGATTTTCTCCTCTACTCCTCCTTTACACTGCTGTTTTTTTTAAATAAATCTCCCTCTGGGACTCTGAACACTTCCATTGTGTCTGTCCTGTGTCTCTCCCTTTTACAAAAGGACAAAGCACATCTAACACTGTTCTTACTGTCACAATACTGGCTCAACCAAGAAGTGTAGTCTGGAATCCTTAAGCGCCAGAGGAACGCATTCCCTGGCCAACAACCATGGTTCTGCAAACAGGTGCCTGAGCCGTCTAGATTCCCTTGGGTGTGCAACAACAACAACAGAGCACCATATTTGATGACTAACCCCCCAAACCCAGAAGGCGCCGTCCAAATTCCCTGCACTCGGTGGGAACCAAAGATAATCTGCAAGCAGGACATGATCCTTGGTCTTGCAGTTACTGATTCATCTACACTGCCTTTACCACTGCAGTTTTCAGGGGCATCTTGTAGAAAATTAATTTATTATCATCCTTATTTATTAATTATTTTATTAGAAGGGTTTTGGACTCTGTATGCTTGATCAATTACACATATACTGAAAGACTTGTCTCTTTCTGTCTCCAACTTATAAGGCCAGTATCTGTGTTCAAGGTCAGTGATGAATGGAATGTCGGCTGAGCAGGGCCTTGGCTTCTTTTAGCAGTAAGAGAAATAGGCCTCTGCCTGTGCCATAAAACCGCCATAAGAAACTGGAAGCTCTTGAACAGCAGGGGGTTATTATTACTTACATCCTACAGGTGAACAGAGCTCTATTCCGTATTGGGAAGAGCATAGTTAACTTAAGTCCCCATTTAGTAAATGTCCCGATTGATATATCTCAGTCTTTGACCGGGTTGTCTGGGCAACCGACATTCTATGATTTTCTGTGTCTCCTGGAGCTGAGTGCAACCTTGCATTTTTAGGCTACCTCATAGTGGCTAATATTCCTTATACGTACATTCTGCAAATGCTAATTCCGTCATCTGTACTGTTGGAAGAAAATATAAGCTTGAAACTTGAAATGCATAATGAGAACATGTGTCATGACTTACTCTGTGTTTGTCTCTGTACTTGTACTCTTTTTGTCATGATGCTTGTTCCCGTGGATCCACAAAATTAAACTTGAAATAATCAACTGTTATACCAGACTCTGAGAAGTTTTTATTTTAATAAATCGCAAAAATCTTTCATCTTCCACAATCTTCATTCTTTCTTTTTAATCACGTCCAAAGATTAACTATATTAATGTTTCATAAAGATTTGTTAAGGTGATTCTTCACCAAAATCCAAAGTCAATGGACTACAGGCTATTTTTCAGTACATATTTTTTTTGTACATTTTTGTGAAATGGTTCTTCCAAAAGAAGTTGTTAGAGCACACAGCAACCAAATGTTATTGCTTACACCTTGAAATCTGGCGGTGCTAGCCAATTGCAACACCTTCTGTGGGACTCCAGGGCTACTATGCAGGATTTGATTCCTGGTCTCCCAATGATACACAATTGTAATGCTATGACTTGTCCTTGAGGTAAAACATTTAAGTTCCCTTTATTTAACTGGGAGGAACGAGCTATTGGGAGTCTGGAGTGAGATCTTGATTGATTTTTCTAGTTTACACTTCAGCTGCATGAAAATGTGTTCCTAATACAGGAAAAAGTATAGTTTAGTCCATTTTAGTCCACTTTTGTCAGAATCTTGTTTTTACGGTGCTAGGTGTTCATGCTGTAAGAACTATGCTTCTTGAATGTATTTTGGTGTACAGAGTGCCTTTTAGGAGTTGACTGAATACATGCATTCAACTGTACTTCCTTTCAATACCAACATACAACGTGTCAAACCTTCATTTCGGTTAAACCATCCATCATATCTTTCTTGGCCTTCTGGAAAATATTTGCTTCTTTCATGTGCTGATGTACCTCATATTTCATCCTTTTCAGATATTATTTTCCTGTATAATCTGAGGCACCCAAAACAAAGTAATGTTTTCCATAGCCATTCAAATTCATACAGTCTAAATATGTTCTCCAAATATTAGTTTAAAGGGCTACTTGATGGCCTTTATAATAATAGATATTTGTGTTTTTCTTAATGTTTGTATTGTATTTGTATATTATATGTTCTTCAAAATGAATGCAATGCTCAATTGTAAATGAGACTTAGGTCTCAGATGACTCCTATTCAATTAAAAGAAAATATGTATTTATATTTCTTCTTTCACTTGTATCCTAATATTTTCCCCTATTTTGTGATTTCTAATTTGTTACTCAGTCCATACCTTATGGAAACAATACCACAGCAGGTGCAAGATAATCAAATATCAAGACGTTTCCTCCAAGCACATCTCGCCAAACCTGCTGATTCTAATCACACTGCTCGTCTAATCAAGACCATTTTCTCTAGTACACATGCTTAAGGGGTAACGCGTTCATCAGGTTTTGCAATTCTATTTGAGATTTCAGATGCCCAATCTACCACAAGGAGTTGCTAGAGACATTGTGGTTACCTATACTGGACCCCAAGGAATTTTCTGTATGCTGAGACCAGGATTCAAACACCACAATGACACTGCTATACTGCAAGGAAGTGTCTTAGACCGCTGCACCTTCGGCCCTACTTATTGTTAGTTTAAAATCAAAAATAAATTTGCAATGCAGTACTCACTCATATAGGATACACACATGGAGTCCTTGATTGACTCGGATAGAGTGAAGTAGATCTGCTTCTTTTTCTCAAGGAGGTCACAGATTAGTTGTGTCTTCAAATCTTTTTCCTTTAAGATAGAAAACATTATTCAAGAAACCCGCTTAATAGTTCATGGTTTAATTTGCCCAAATCAGGCCCACATCTATCGGGGGCAAAGCTGGGCATTGCCCCCCCAGATAGAATCTGTGCGCCTCCGGTGTTGTCCCCATATAAACACTGCAAATGGTTTATGAATTAGATATGCCCCACAAATTGATAAAAATGGCCCCTCAGTAGTTTTGGAGCCAGGCCTGGCACAAATGACTAAATAACCCTGTAAACCAAATTTGCACAAGATATACCTGTAATCTATTATTTTAGGTTCTGCTCACGTTTTCAAATGCTAACTATTAGTGTTGTATATTTTCAGAAATTTTGTGAAAACCTACCTCTGTCTTAAGGAATGTCAGATGCAGTGACACACTCTTGTGCTTTTTAAATAAGCTGTTTGTGTCAAGGGTGAAGTTCTCAATCTTCTCCCTGATTGGGCCACATTTGTCATTTCTGAAAGAATATGGTTACAACATATGGTTAAAAGACTTGACTATGCCTTGTCATTCTACACTGGTTGTCCTTCAGTGCTAATTATTGGAATTACTTTAATGAAATAACTTACGGGAAAAAATATGTAAACTCTTTATCAATACAACTTCTCATGCATAAGGATAAATGCTCATTAAGGTTAATTTCCTTTCCTCTGTTATTGTTCCCTTTTGGTTTGTAAATGCCATCATTCTGGCATAAAGACAACTTTATGATATCCACTGCCTGATTTCTGGTCCTGAAAAAAATAGTAAAACAAGCAGTTATTTTAGGGCACAGCAAAGGAAATATATCCTCCATAAGTATATTTTGACTTGATCTCTGAAGATCATTTTGACTTGATGTCAAAATATGACGTGAAGCTTCTCTAACTGGTTTCTACAGATTTAGAGTAATTGTGGAAAATTGGCTTTATTGATAGATCTATGATCAGCTTACTGGTTCTACCACTTCATTTTCTGTTCGCATAAATCGTCTGACCGTTGAACTCCTTGTGAGGCATTTGTCAAAAGCCTCATAACAGTAGAATGAAAAATATTGGCTGGTGCAGTGGATTTACTCAGATGAGAATATATGCAAACATATCCTTTTCCATCTTTATAAAGTTCCATTACCTTGTTACACAGGTCTTTTGACAGTTCTTTTCTGCTCCCCATAGCTCAGTATCTAACCTGCTCAGTGTAGTGGCTATTCATACACAGACACCAATTGCAATTTCAAAAGCCACAGGTGTGGGAAATTCACCGTTAATTGCCATTTTCACCTGTGTGTGTCACCTTGTGTGTCTGTAACAAGGCCAAACATTCAAGGGTATGTAAACTTTTGATCAGGGCCATTTGGGTGATTTCTGTTATCATAAAGATTTTAAAAAGAGCCAAACAACTGTGATAATAAATGGCTTCATATGACCACTATCCTTAAATAAAGTTTTTTTATATACAGTTTTAATACAGTTTTTATTTTATTTTTTTCAAAATCAATGCCAAAATTTCACAATTTCTGCCAGGGTATGCAACTTATGAGCACAATGGTACGTACCCATCAAGGCAAAAGACCATATCCCACCAGAATCAATACTGAAGCAGATCAAACGAACCTCATCAGTGGAATGAATGCACATGAGACACCTCGAGAAACACGTCCAGCAAAGCACACTCCTCACAACCACCAGTATCAGGAGCGATGCAGGCCCCAAGGTACCGGGGCGAAGGCAGAAGCAGCAGTCTGGTCCCCTGACGTTTGAATTTCCCCCGGAACAGCAGCATGACTTCAACTCGGAGAACCCATGGATCCAGCACTCCCTCCCCATCTCAGGAGGACGGAAGCTTCGAAATCTTCCAGCGAAGGTGGGTGAAGTCACTGCACGAACCCCAAACCTGATTTTTGACCATCATTGGGAAATTGCAGAAGTCTTTGTAACAGATGCCGATGGCAGCACTACCACCAGGCCGCATAAAGATCAACACTAGGAGGAAGGCAAATTCCCCCATACCAAACAGGACAGCACGTCCAGCCCGTGCTAATAACGAATGACAGCCAAAACTCGCTGTAGGACCGCTGTAGGACATTCTTTGCCGGAAGGCAAGAAAGCTAGCTACAACTTTCTAATAGACACTTCAGAGAAGACTAAGATCTGTCATTTGTAATACAAATAAAAATAAATTATAATGTAATTCAACAAAATGGTGAGGTAATTCAACTGAAAATATGAATTTCCCATTAATGACATGCTAGCTAACATTTGTATGTCACTAATAATCATCAGGAACACAGTTGTGAAACTGTGCGTATTACACAGATTCATGTTTGTTTGGGTTTGAAGTTAACGTATTGCAATGTATTCTGTTCAGAGGAAGGGAGATCCGGTTGTTAAATGTTTCTTTTTTTAATTATGATACATTTTTAATGACTTCATTCCGAGATGAATGGGCTAATGACTAAATCTGTTTTAATGTGAAATGATTCAGAATGATTCAGAGAAATCTCGCTTAGAAACAGAATATACTGTATGTAGATGTTCATTTAGTATTAACTATAGTTGACAAAAGTATTTTGGCTACATAGTACAGCCGTTTTTGTGACTTTTGTGGGTGTTGGATGGATGAAAACAGAGTGGACTTGAATTCTATCTAAATAAAGAAATTAAAGTCATAGATCAGTGTCTAACACAAACTATGAGACAGGTATACTTTTAGCCAACTTTGACCAAAAATAACCTTATTTTGATAGATTTTACACCCGTTATTACTGTAAAAACATAATGAAAATATGCTTTGGGGAGTATGCCCAGACCCCCCAAAACGAGGCTTAGCCCCCACATCCATGATTTTCTAGTGATGCTCCTGAGCACCAATATCCGACCGAGTGAGTGACCTGACGTTTAAATAGACAGATATATAATCTGACATGGCAATAAGAGCGACATGGCGACATCAGCCGATGCACTGCTGACCAATTACAACTTGGGTTTCCTGGCTGAACTGGCTATGCTAATTCATAAGTATTTTGTTGTAACTACGTATCAGCTATACGCACTGTGTCAGGAGTGTTTTTGGCAGATCTGCTCCAGGTCGTTCAAGTAGTTTGGACCATGCTTGTGGACCACCAAAGAGTGCCACAGTTTCTCAGAGAGATTGAGTTCAGGACTTGGCCGCTGTAGGACATTCACCTTTTTGTACTTGAGACACTCCAATGTTGCATTGGGCATGTTCTTGGAATAATTGTTCAGCAGAAAAAAAAACATTTGTTTTTAGCAGAATGAAACAGATTCTTTTGCACTGTTTATATTTTTAAAAAGATTCGTAGTACCTGCTGGTGAGAAGCATCCCCAGAGCATGAAGCTGGCACAACCACACTTCATTGTAGGGATGGTGTGTCTTGAGGCATGGGCCAAACATAGCACTTTGGGTTTGGGTCAGTAAGCTCTTTCTTAGCTGCAATAATTAATGTTGAGTGTCATTGTTTTAAAATAAAATATCAAACAAGACGAAATGTCCCTGTACCATTTTTAGTTCATTATATGAGAATTGGTCAGGGGTCTGAATACTTTTGAAAAGCACAATATACAGTGCCTTTTTGTCTCCAAATTTTTTGTGTTATAGACTTAATTTATAATTGATCAATCTATTATCAATCTGCACACAATATCCCAATACGTTTTGGGTAAATGTGTGCCCATTAACTTAAAATAAAATAATGAAATCTCTTATGTACATAAGTATACAGACTCTTTATTCATTGTTTTCTAGAAGTGCCCTTGGGAGTGATCACAGCTTTTAGTCTTCTTGGGTATGAATATCAGCTTTGTACTCCTGGATTTGAGCAGTTTCTCACATTCTTGCTTGTAGATCCTCGCAAGCTCAGTGAGATTGGATGGTGACCGGTGGTGAATTTTAATCTTAATGTCTCCTTACAGATCAATAGGTTTCAAGTACAAGCTTTGGCTGGGCAACTAAAATACATTACGGGACTTGTCCCGAAATCCCTCCGGCTTTATCTTGTCGTGCTGAAAGAAAGGTCCTGTGCGCTCAGGTTTTCTTCAAGGACTTTTCTGTGTTTTGCTCAATTCAAATGTCCTTCCATCTTCACTGGTCCCCCAGTCCCTGCAACTGAGAAGCATCCCCAAAGAATGATGCTCCCAACACCATACTTCACAGTAGGGATAGAATGAGCCAGGTGATGAGCTTAGAACTTGGCATGGAGGCCTTTTACTCAATTAGACCAGATATTTTTACTCATGCTCTCAGAGTCCTTCAGGCAGCATACCATATATCTTTTATTCAGGAGTGGCTACCATCTAGCTACTGGGCCATAAAGACTTAATACAGAGATGGTTTTTAGCAGGTTCTCCCATCTCTGCAGAGAAACTCAGATGCTCTATTGGAGTGGCCATTGATTTCTTTGTCACCTCCCTGACCAGAGGCCCTTCTTGCCCGGTTACTGAGTTTGACAGGACAATCAACTTTAGGAGGTGAGTTGGTGGTTCCGAACTTTTCCATTTCAGAATGATGGCTCCTGCTGTACTGGGAACTTTAAATGCTATGGCATTTTTTTCATAACCTTTATGTTCTCTCAACATAAATCCCGGAGGTCTACAGAGTGTTCCTTGGACTTCATTGCTTGGTTTTTCCTCTGACATGCACTGTGAAGTGTGGAACCTTATACAGACAGGTGTCTGCATTACTAATCCATGTCTAATCAAATAAATCTGTCACAGGTGTACACCAATCAAGTTGTAGATACATCTCAAGGATGATAAAAGGTCACTGACTGCATACAAGCTCAATTTGAAGTCATGGTAAATGATTTGAATAATTCAGTATTTTCATTTTCAATAGATTTGCCCAAATTCATAAAAACATGTTTTTCGCTTTGTCAATAAGCTGTATTGTGTGTAGATTGATGGCAAAAAACATAATCAATTATAGATGAAGTCTATAACACAACAAAATCTTCAGAAAGTGAAGGGATCTGAATACTTTTTGAAGGTATTGCTGACTGAGATTACCTACTTAAAAAATGCCGTTGGTTTTTAGACAGAATAGTTTGCTCTTTAATAAGCTGATAAGCAATATCAAACTTTGCCTTACCCTTTCATATTAAATTTGTTAATGTGTTACGAATGCCGTGGCTCTAGAAATCTAGGGTGGATGGTAGAGACCCGTAACTTAAATCTCATGCAAAGTGTGTTAGTGTAAAGGAACAGTGAGAACAAAAGACACTGACAACCAAAGCTACCGTCAAACACAAAACGTTTATTATAAACACACGGTAAACTGTTTGGGGAATAAGGCTGAGCTGGGGCTGAGCTGGAACCCAAGGAATGAAATAAAGTCAAAAACCCCTAAACTGAGCTTGCCTGCCTCAAGAACCGCTTAGCTCACTACTAACTATACAAAAATACAGTGGGTGGTCCGCTCCGTTCTAACTATTGTTTGTAGAAGAGGTGGTGCAATTAGGAGCAGTGTCCACTGGTTGGTCCACCTCAGCAGTCAGAAGATGAACTGATGACTGCCAGGTGGGTCACACCAATGGCAACAATTAGGAACATAAGGGATGCCTGTGTTTAGGGCAGAAGGAGGAGAAAAGCAGAAAAAATACACAGGATGCCTAACAATGTGCAATGCACCTCACCTCACCCTGTCCCTTCTCCGTTCTCTGATTTCCCCTTAAGAAAAATGCACCTCACCACCTGCAATAAACCTACAAAGCTTATGTTAGTGGTTCATTGTTTTTTATTTGTCCAGGAGGGCATTTGTGGGAGTCGAGCTGAGAAATTTTGTTTTGAAAAGTCCAGTTAAACCACACTGGAAAATACCTGCCTGTGTTTGTGTTTTTTGTGTGAGGATCTAATATTGTAGTGACTGGTATTGTACTAGAGTAAACCATCAGCTATTAATCTTGTTAGAATCCTCAGTAACATCTGCATTATAGAAACAAGTCAGGACAAGGAGAAGCTTTTAAAGGCAAAGTTCAACATTTAAAATTTAATGATGGTCAAATAAATGTACGTATTTAATTCAACAGTTTGGTTTAATTTCACTTACAGGTGATTTTTCCATTTAGAGTTTGTATCTGCTGTTTAATGAAAACCAAACACGAATTGCAGTTTTCATAACATACAGGCTACTACTATATTGGGGCCTTGGGAATAGGTTATTGCTTTGCAAAGCATAGTCCTGAGAAACTGAGCATGAAAACTGGTTTTCTGAGATCTGGGATGTGACAGTGGAGTTTCTTCTTTCACAACCCAATGAAGCTCTTACAGAAATAATCTCAAAATCCCATGCGACATTATGATTTTCCCATGCAACATTTTAAATAGATGCCAATTGTTTTGTCATAGGGTTAAGGTTAGATGTCTGTCACCATCGCCCCCAGTAGCTCTCCCAGTTACTAGGTTTTCCACCGGTCCTGTGGTCCTCTACCACCCTGGTGTACCCCATTTGTACAGTTTCCCACAGCCCACAAACCCTGCACACAGTTAGGTGTGCCAGTTCTCATTGGTGTTTTGTGTTTTGGTAACTATAATTGTTATTTCTGTCCTTGCTTTTCTTTAGTTCATTGAGCAGTATTGTTTTTCAGTCAGTTGTGTGCTTCTGGTCAATGTAAGCACTACAGTCTATTTACTGTGCTTTAGTTGTTAGTCTTCTAACCTGATAGTGTATTAAGTGGTATCGGTTTCTTATTTCCTAATAGTGTATTAGGTACGTTCCGAAAGAGAAAGGAGTAAAAGAATGGATTCAACCCGTCGTGGGGGACGACTCAAAAGCACTGTGCAGATTATGCAAGTGTGAAATACGTGCACACCATGCGGACCTCGTACAACATGCTAGCACAGAAAAACATTTTTAAAAATGCAGCACTGTTCTCCACAATGAGGCTTATGGACAATGGGTTCACGGTCTCCAAACAGAACGAGTCAAGACAGAGAGCTGAGCTGAAGGTAGCCACCTATGTAGCTTGTCACACATCCATTAAATCAGTCGATCACCTTGGGGAGTTAATTTGCTCAACTTGTGACAAAGACATCAAAATGCACCGGACAAAATGCACGGCATTTATTAACCATGCCATTGCTCCGTGTATGTTCACGGAACTTCAGAGGGATATTGGAGGTGCTGAATACTCCCTTGTTATTGATGAAAGCACAGACGTATCATCTGTCAAGCAACTGAATGTGGTAATCCGCTACTTCAGTATGACACTGAACAAAGTTGTGTCCACCTTTTTGGGTTTGATAAACTTGGAGGGTGAAACAGCAGAGGCTATTGCCTCCACTCTGACCCGTTTTCTACAGAGTATTGGACTGGATATCAAAAAGTGCATTGGATTAGGTACAGATGGCTGCAGTGTCATGGTAGGGAAGAGGAATTCAGTGTACACTCACCTTCTCCAGAAAAACCCAAATCTCCAGCTGCTCAAGTGCGTGTGCCATTCCATACAGCTGTGTGTAAGCAAGGCAGTGGAGACCCTCCCACGCAACCTTGAATACTTGGTCTCTCATTCTCACAACTGGTTTTCCCACAGTACTCTTCGCTGCCGTGAGTATGCAAAGATCTACAGCCTCATCAATCCTGGTGAAATCCCTTTGATGCTTGTACTGATGTCAGGTACACGGTGGCTTTCCATCCATGATTGCTGTTTGTGCATACTCAATCAGTGGAATGAACTGAAGCTTCACTTTCAGCTAACCAAAGACCACCAGAGATGTTATGATGCTGAAATCCTGCACCAGATGTACAGTGATCCTGTTAACAAACTGTACATGCTGTTTTTAATGCCTTTTCCACAAGAAATCAGCAGGACAGGGGCAATCCATTCAAAATTTTGGAGTGTCTGCCTCTTTTCTTTCGCTCCCTCATCTCCAGAGTGGTGAGACCTGGAATGATCCCCACATCAGATGAACAACTGCTTGCAATCGACATAACAGACCCCAGTGTTTTGTTACCTGTGGGAGCAGTCAATTATGGGGTCACCTTCATGATGGCATTGGATGAGGCAAGAATGGAGAGCACGGCTGAGAGAAATATGAAGAGCAGGTGCCGTGACTTCTTGGTGGAAGCGGGCAGACACGTGCAACAGAGACTCCCAGCTAACATCCAGATATGGAAATCTATGACTGTGTTCAGTCCGACTGTCATCCTGTCACAAACAAAACCACAGCTCAGCTCATTCTCAATGCTGAAGCTCTACTCTGGTGATCTTGCAGCTCTTGAAACACAGTATCAGGCTGTTGCATATCTCCCATGGACAGGGAATGGGACAAGAAACTCTCAGCAGCATACACCACATACCATACGGACTGAGAAGACAAGGCATATACTGCAAGGACTTTGCCCCAAGCCAAGAGATGTTCCAGCGCTTCAATAGTCGCATGTACTCTGTGAGTGGAGCATCAGAGAGCAGGGAGACGGATGCAGATGAAGACAGTGAAGATGGATTTTAATTAAGGTAAGCACTGTTACTGTATCTTTTTTATTAGAGCCAGGATATGATGCTAAGAAGGAAAGTTGTTTTTGATGAATGATGATAATCCTCAAAGTACTGTAATATTTAATGGGATTTAGGGAATCCTAGGTATCCATCTTCTAGTGTTATAGCTGAAGTATAATTTGACCGTATCCCTCATTAGAAAATCTCACCTTTTCTTTCTGCAGCACAAGCTCTGGCCTCTACACATGAAGGAAACAGCAGTGGAGGTATGAATTCCCCAAAGACATCAGTACAAGGCCATGTTCTACAGAGAGTGAAACTGCCTACTCTGAACCTGTCCTGTGGCGTCTTAAGCTCATATGCCACTTTGATTGGCCCTCTTTGGGTCACCACACTCTCCTCAACTAAACAAGAGGATAGTTACATTCTCATTTCACACAAGTTTTTGTTATGTTTGTTTTTATTATTTATATGATTTTATTATGTTCTTGTTTGAATGTAGGCCATCAAGAACGTCTGGATGTAGAACTAAAACATGTTGAATGTTTCAGGATATTTAAGATATTTTCAGATATTTCATAGGTTCAGTTCAGACAAATTGTTATGTTGTTAAATATGTTTTATTTGCACCTTGGTACCTGAAGCAACTTGAAAGATAATGGTGGTGTTATTCTTCATATATATGAGGCTAAAGTGTTACGAGTCTTAAGAAAATTGTTTTAGACCAAGTCTCATCCTCACCTGCTCAAATGGTTTTGACTGGAATGGTTTTTAAACCAGTTTAGTTTATTTAAGTCTTTTCTAACTCACTCATTTGTTTATCAGAGCAGGAGCCACTTTATTGCTGCACACTAAGATTATCAATAATTTCTCCTGTTTCTGTGTTATAGTTATTTAAAAATGGGATCTTCTGCAGTCCCTGCAATAATAAATAATGAATTTGTTAATTCAGGAAGATATTTATTTGTGTGTGCAAATTTTAATTATCAGAGGTTTACTGTGTATATAATTTACTTGGTACATCAGTCTATATTTGATATCCCATCAGTTTTCTAATGTTAAATAATGCACAGTTTTGCAAAACTGCGCACAGTTTACCAATCTGTCCACATGGATGTAAATTGACAATCTGTACCCGCAGTTTAAAATCCGTCCCCACGGATTGTAAAACCGTGCACACAGTTTATTTATTTTCCTCTTCCCGGAACCTCGGGGGGCTCCGCAGAAAAAGTCGCTTGTTTTTGGCTTGTTTTCACAGGCCTGGTTGCTTATTTGTCTCGCGAGATCTGGCAACACTGGTAACATCAAGTAACATCAAGTTAACCATGAAGATAACCTGCTCGTAGCAGTTTAGAGACGCAGCGTAAATTGCCATGACAGCATACCTTGGGTAAAACGTATTCACCTTTCGTAGTACGGGTTAATGGGGAAGTTACACCCAACGTCACTAAGTTACTCCTGAAGTTACCTCGATTACCCAGTTACCTCGCTTTGTAGTACACCCCTCAGGTCCACGAGTAACAAATATATCGTCACTCCTGTTCTGCTGGTTGTTTGATGCAGTCAACCATATAAAAACCATGACTTGAAACATTAATTAATTTGCTAAAACAAATGCATTTAAAAGGTGTACAGAACCATACATATCTCCTTCTGCAGGTGGACCTAGAAGATTGGGGATTTCTGCTTTTTCTTATAGTCCTAGCTGTGGCATAGCCGCGGGAAGTAGGGGCGTTTGGGATGCTGCAGCTCTCGGTCAAAGCCCCAGCACTGTAATAAAGTGCTTTGATTTGTGCATTGGTAAGTAGTTCATATTTATTTCATCCAGACTAACAATACTCATTTGAAAATACATTTCAAATACACTAAACGTTAATACGCTGACCACCTAGTTCCGGATGTACCGCCGCCGGGACATTTATGCTTTTTTGTGTTGTAAATATAATTTTTTGTTAGAGGCATATTATATATGTGCAGAAAACTTAGAATCTCGTTAATCTAACTGCAGTATACAATTTAAAGTAGCTATTACGGCGACTAACGCCTATGCAAGTGTTTGAGTATAGTCAAAATCCACACAACACTTTTTCTAAGGCATCAGGGTTGCTATATTTTCGGGTCTGACGGTAAATTGTGTACAATGAGCCGTCTTCTTCTGATTTTTTATCTTGATGGTCCCAGAGATATAGCAAAGCATCGTTTTGTTTGATAAAATCCGTTTTTATAATCGAAAACGATTCATGTTCTTCACAGCGTAGTAGAACGAAATCCAACTCGATCAACTCGGAGCAAAACTATTAATGATATTCAAAACCCTTACTAGGTTTTAACACAGCAATAATTGGTATTTCTGAAAAGAAGAGAGGCTCTAACGTCACCACATGTGATGACTTTCTCAACGATCATGTTGAGGCGAAGCACATATGGTGAGATCCGCATCAAATATGTTGAGGTGGTTATAGTGGGCCAAATTGAAAATTCTGTCTGATAGCGATTTACAGTAATTGCTTTAGGCTTGCATTTCTTTATTCTGATTTCAAATATTTAATAATATGTTTTCAACATATGTGTTGAGGTAGGGCCGGAAAATGTGCCTTGCCATTTCCCAACAGTGGGTGGTTTTTCAAAATGTCCATCAGCTCTTCACTCTGCTATGATTTAGGCTTCCAAATGTGAAATACAGAAAATACTTCCAGGTAGTGTTTGTCTGTACACAATGCCTACCTACAGTGCATCATAACTGGACAACATTTTGTTGATTTGTGAATAACAGTTTTGGGTTGGACGTTATGATAATCGATTTTCTAGTTATCACTGGCTATATCCCAAGTGGCCTAACACACACACAAACAAAATTAACTTTTGTTTGAGTATAATCTTTTAATTTTTTTTTTACCTTATCTGGATAGAGGCAGCAGATGTGTTGAGATTGGGAACATATTAGAAATATCATTCTAAATGACATGCAACAATCCTATTGTGACTGACATTATCCCAAGTGGCCTAGTACACACAGCCGCAATGGACTTTTGTTTGAATTCTAAAATGTTCTATTTGTGTCTACCTTATCAGGATACAGGAATGAGATGTTTTGATTCATAGCTCATGTCAAAGGCTTACTACAGCCAAATGTTTTCTCCTTATGCTGATCATCATCCCGTGGGTTTACATTTTCAAGAGAGTTATGTGTACCTTTCATTGCACAAAACCACTATAATAACTCTTAGTTCCTGTCATGGACTTATTAATACAGCAAGAATTTAATCTTATTGTTTAGAAGTCCACAGCAATATGATTTCTCCTAATGCTGATAATTGTCCTGTGGGTTGAGATGATCAAGATGACAGGTTTGTGCACATGTAATAGCTCTAAACAACTATACTAACTCATAGTTCTTGTCATAGACCTATTACTGCACTATGTAATGATATTAACCCTAACTGGTTTTACAACTCTGTCATCTATGTTGAAAGGAATGAAATGGCCCTATTTCATCTGACAACAATCACTCTCCTGTCATTTAAAAGAGATAACTGGACAGTTTAATGATTAGGAAAATTTTGTCCCCAGTGCGTATCCGACGCATCGCGTCGCCGGGCGGGGAGCGGCCCTCGTACAACTGACGTCAGGGGTCAGCGGCAATGTCGGCAAACCACCCGACCCGTCGTGAAACACGGACCAAGGAGTCTAACACTTGCGCGAGTCAGAGGGTTTTCACTGAAACACCCCGAGGCGCAATGAAAGTGTCGGCTGGCGCGCGCCGGCTGAGGTGGGTGCGCCGGCTGAGGTGGGTGCGCCGGCTGAGGTGGGTGCGCCGGATGAGGTGGGTGTGCCGGCTGAGGTGCGTCTCGCCCGCTCCGTCTGGGAGGTGGAGCATGAGGGCACGCGATGGTACCCGAAAGATGGTGAACAATGCCTGGGCAGGGCGAAGCCAGAGGAAACTCTGGTGGAGGTCCGTAGCGGTCCTGACGTGCAAATCGGTCGTCCGACCTGGGTATAGGGGCGAAATGCTAATCGAACCATCTAGTAGCTGGTTCCCTCCGAAGTTTCCCTCGGGATAGCTGGCGCTCAGAATCTTGCAGTTTTATCTGGTAAAGCGAATGATTAGAGGTCTTGGGGCCGAAACGATCTCAACCTATTCTCAAACTTTAAATGGGTAAGAAGTGCCTAGTGGGCCACTTTTGGTAAGCAGAACTGGCGCTACGGGATGAACCGAAAGCCGGGTTAAGGCGCCTGATGCCGACGCTCATCAGACCCCAGAAAAGGTGTTGGTCGATATAGACAGCAGGACGGTGGCCATGGAAGTCGGAATCCGCTAAGGAGTGTGTAACAACTCACCTGCCGAATCAACTAGCCCTGAAAATGGATGGCGCTGGAGCGTCGGGCCCATACCTGGCCGTAATTCAAACAAAAGTCCATTGTTCTCCTGTCATTTAAACAATCACTCTTAAAAGAGATAACTGAACAGTTTAATGATTAGGAAAATCTTGATATAATCATCACATACGGCAAGCCTATCATGATAACAGGATTAGGGTTAGGGTTATATCTGCCTCCAGTAAATGAAGCATACTGTTATTACCAGTGTCATAGATGTATTACTGCACTATGTAATGATATTAACTGGAACATGTACACAGCCCCATGTTCCTATTACCTGTCCACTTTGAAACATAAAAGCCAGCAGATGCCCTAGGTAATTAAATTTGAAGCAGTTACAAAGAATGGACACTAGAGGGTCAACGTTACCATAATGTCCCTCAGAAGGTTTTTCATTTCAGGTTGAGGGTGAAGGGGCTGGGGGAAGGAGCAGGGAAGGAAGGCAGAGTTGAGCTTGCCAAATCAGTGGCTGGGCTTAAGGTGAACAAGTAGTATTACAACTCTGTCATCTATGTTGAAAGGAACTAAATGGCTCTATTGCGATAGACAACACTCACTCTCATGTCATTTCAAAGAAAAAAATGAGCCGTTTCAAGGTTAGGAAAAAATATTATATTTTCCATTATCTTGATAAAATCATCAAATATGGCGAGCCTATCATGAGAATAGGACTAGGGTTAGGGTTAGTTCTGCCAACAGGGAAACAACTTGTGGTCATGCTGAGCAACCACGTTTTAACATAGGAAGCCATGAATTGACACAGGTAATCTACTGAGATGCCTGATGGCATGTGATGGATATCATATTGCTGAATACATTTTAAACTGAGTTCCCACTGTGGTGAAGTTAGAGCAGTAGGCAATGCATTTCCTATGGCAGAAAGAGACAACTTATACACCCAACTCATTTCTGAAGCAAACATCACACAGATATGGGGAATAGCTTATTGTGAAGGGCATGGTCCCTTCATAATAAGAGTAAAAAAAAGGTTGATTGGCATCTTTGCCATTTGTGTACCTTGCATACCGTGACAAAAAGTGGTCAGTTTAATGGACCACAAAAAATACTTTCCTTTATATTGTAAATATAATCAAATGTGAGGAGACTATTGTGATGACAGAAAAGGACATTACAGAGAAGCCCACTCTATTCATGCCAATGACATTGTATTGTGTCTAACTATTACACTAACACATAATTTTAGGAAATGGAGTGTCATTTGTTTTGAATGGTGAATCCTAACCCTAACCCTACCGGTCAATCCAATGTGGATTGTCTTAGGGTTAGTTCTGCCTCCAGAAAATGAACCATTCATCACAAAAAACTATTGTTCTTTATGTGGATGTTAACATCAAATCTGGTGAACCTATCACAACTGAAAGAAAAAGTTATTTACAGGCCACTCTCGTCATGTAAAAAAAACCCACAGATTTTAAGAAGATTAAAATATTTTATTGACACCTGAATAGGATTTCTTGTTTACCCCATAGTCAAAAAGCACCGCTTCCAGATTCCACGTGTCATAATTGCACAGCTGTGGCATATCTAGTTTTTATGAAATATGTAAAAAACGGATGTCATTCTTTTCAACTCAAGAGCAACAGCCATTTTGTAAATAATGGTCAAAAATAGTTCTTACTACCCAAATAAGCCAAAATATGACTCATTTGAAGGTCTGATGTCACAGATTCCATGTGTCATGATTACACAGCTGTGGCATATGTCGTCTTTAAGGAATATGTAAAAACGGATGCCATTCTTTTCAAATCAAGAGCAGCCTATTTTGTTATTGTCAAAAATTGTTCTTACTACCCAAATAAGCCAAAATAGGACTCAAATTGAAGGTCTGATGTCACAGATTCCAGATGTCCTGATTGCACGGCTGTGGTATGTGTAGTTTTTAAGAAATATGTAAAAAACGGATGCCATTTTTTTCAAATCAAGAGCATCAGCCATTTTGTAAATAATGGTCAAAAATAGTTCTTACTACCCAAATAAGGCAAAATTGGACTCAAATTGAAGGTCTGATGTCACAGATTCCAGGTGTCCTGATTGCACAGCTGTGGCATGTGTAGTTTTTAAGAAATATGTAAAAAACGGATGCCATTCTTTTCAAATCAAGAGCAACAGCCATTTTGTAAATAATGGTCAAAAATAGTTCTTACTCCCCCAATAAGGCAGAATTGGACTCAAATTGAAGGTCTGATGTCACAGATTCCATGTGTGCTGATTGCACAGCTGTGGCATGTGTAGTTTTTAAGAAAAATGTTAAAAACGGATGCCATTATGTTCAAATCAAGAGCAACAGCCATTTTGTAAATAATGGTCTAAAATAGTTCTTACTACCCAAATAAGCCAACATAGGTCTCAAATTGAAAGTCTGATGTCACAGATTCCACGTGTCATAATTGCACAGCTGTGGTATGTGTAGTTTTTAAGGAATATGTAAAAAAACAGATGCCATTTTTTTCAAATCAAGAGCAACAGCCATTTTGTAAATAACGGTCAAAAATGTCTTACTACCCAAATAAAGCAAAATTGGACTCAAATTGAAGGTCTGATGTCACAGATTCCATGTGTCCTGATTGCACAGCTATGGCATGTGTTGTTTTTAAGAAATATGTAAAAAACGGATGCCATTCTTTTCAAATCGAGCAACAGCCATTTTGTAAATAACGGTCAAAAATGTCTTACTACCCAAATAAGGCAAAATTGGACTCAAATTGAAGGTCTGATGTCACAGATTCCATGTGTGCTGATTGCACAGCTGTGGCATGTGTAGTTTTTAAGAAATATGTTAAAAACAGATGCCATTATGATCAAATCAAGAGCAACAGCCATTTTGTAAATAATGGTCTAAAATAGTTCTTACTACCCAAATAAGGCA
>JACXGI010001220.1:71550-99433 GCA_016801175.1 Esox masquinongy | reverse complement strand
GGAGTACCAGGCTTGAAAGACCCGTTGCTGTCCCGGTCCAAATTCCTCCTGGTTGTGTTGCAGATCAAGACGATACCTGACGATTTCAGCTGCCACTGTGCTGACACCTCCCCCTCCTCCCTGTGTCGTCCCTGTCCTTGTCCATCTGGTCATGCTTCCGACCTGGACTAAGTTTAAATAGACTCTGGACTCAGCCCACATGCATTTATTAATTATTACAATTTGTACTCTTAATATGTTCACCCAGCACAGCCAGAAGAGGACTGGTCACCCCTCTGAGCTGGTTCCTCTTTAGGTTTCTTCCTAAATTTTGGCCTTCTTAGGGAGTTTTTCCTAGCCACTGAAATTCAACACTACTGTTGTTTGCTCCTTGGGGTTTTAAGGCCGGGTGTTTTGTAAAAGCACTTTGTGACAACTGCTGATGTAAAAAGGGCTTTATAAATAAATTTGATTAATTGATTGAAAGCGATTCAGCGATAAAAGACTGGTTGGAACCCAGAGACTGATTTTGGCTTAAAGGACAATTGTGGGGCGGGCTAAGATAAGATAGATCACACACACGGACTGTCCCACCACTGCAAGAGGATTCTACTCCTCGGGCTGCAGCGAGTCAACAGTAATGCCTGGTTCCTGACAGTTGGACTAATTCTAGTCCTGATGATTCTGCCTCAAGATGAAGGCAACCTCCAACCGACGGGGGGGAGCTAAGGATAGCTCCGGTTCAGGATGACATTTACTGGGGCACGAAAAGACCAACTGCACGACATCATGCCCCGCTGGTTGGGTCCATACTAGGTACACATCATCTGCTGTCCAGGTAGCTGAAAGAGGAACCTGGGGTCGACACCACACATGCTACAGGAGGGCTTCAGTGTTTAAAGATTTGGCACGGTGAACTGAAGTCACCGAGGGCAAAAGTGAGTTTTTTTGGTGCTAGTAACCGTCACTTCCGACCCGGCCGGCAGCTATAGAGCCCTTAGATAAAACTGGTCATCTTGGCATTCACAAAGGAGAGCACACAGATTCTCCTGACCTGGCTGATAAAGCAGCTAGAATGGAGACAACTAGAGCTGTGTCATCTTAACTCACATTTGAAATATGAAAGACAACACCTTGGAATATACTCTGACTTTTACGGTCTGTTACATCTTTCTGCCAACAAATGGTTCATAACTGACTGTCTGACATTTGGTGGAGCAGAACATTTGCGATGACTTTGGAAGTACATCTTATTGGAACCACAAGAGGACTTTTCAGTGAATCAAGCGATTGGCATAAGAGGACTTTGTACCAGTAACAAATTGAAGGATGTATTCAGTGATTGGTGTTTACACACGCACGTGTCGATGCAACTAACCCCACACTGTCAGTATATCTAAGGCAACTGAAATTACCTACTTTGGCCATTGTTTTTAACATAAAAGCTTTTGCTGTACTATGTTATAGTTCTGTGTAATGAAAATGTGTGGTCTTGGAGTTACAACCCAGGTAATGGTCCAGAAGCATGTAAAAGAGGATCCAGACATTTAAGACTTGTTTTGTTCTCTAATTATTAGGGTAAACATATCAACAGGGTCATGTTGTTAAAGAGTACTGATTTGTTGCAGTCTACATCCTAATGAGTAAATTGTTTAAGGATTGATACCAAGGGCTGATTTGGTATCAAGAGGATGGATTGTTATGGAAATTCTTGAACTAATGCATACTATTAGTCCTATACATGTATAAATGGGTTAGTAGTTAAAAGTACTGAGTCCCTATGTTTAGATAAGAAAAGGAATGTAGGAGAGGGGTTTTTGTTTATGGTTATCATTGAATGGTATCAGTAGATCATTGGGTTCTCCATCAATCTGTCTATCTGTTTAAACCATCAGTATATCTGTCCTTTGTCCAGATGCTGTGTCCTCCTTCAGAGTTGAAAAGGTTACCCATAGGTCCTTGGTTTAATGTGGGGGAGGACTGCCTGCCCCTTGGTTAAAACCTAGGTATTGACAGAACAAAGGGAATGTGTATTATTGACATAGGACAGCTGGGCAGTATCTAAACACACCCCTTTTAACTGTAATAAATACTGACTGTTCATGTATTTACCTCAGAGATTCCTCAGAGGGTTTTTCTGTAAGCTTTTGACACATCTCTCTATTTGCAAACAAACTGCTAATTGTGCCAAGAAAATTTTGTCTCTGTTCTTACTCCCTTAAGAGTTCCTATCGATGGAATTACCATCACAACACCTAATACGATAGATGTGTTGTTTAAAATCATTGAAGGAATAAAGCAGTATGACCAGTGGTGTAGTGGTGCCCAGAGAAGTGGGTATACTGTAATCAGGGGCAAAGTATTAGGGGGGATGGGGGGGACATGACCCCCCCAATTTTACGGACAGGTCAATGTGACAATCCTGGAAACGAGTGAAAATCCTGGGATTTTGCTAATGACTCATAATTGTATCCTAATTTATTTACTTGGTGTTTGGTAATGAAGGGCCTACTTTGCATCAGCAACACTGACTCAATGACAAACAAGTCATTCATAAGCTTTCTAAGTAATTAATCACTTGATTGTTAATTATAAATATAATAAATTGTGTCAGGCAGTCATTCATGCAATGGTATGCAAAATCATGATCCTATTAAACAGCTACTTCAATTAGGGTACAATCATTTAGCAATCAATTATTTATTTATCAATCATTGGACACCTATTCGGAAGTTGAATACAAACATTTAAGCACTTTGTCAACAATTATTAAATGATCAATATGTTTTGATTTTAAATGTAACCAGAAACATAATCACAAAGTGGCATCAGAACTTGTCAAGGAGTATTAACCCAACGCCAACCACTGAATCTGTTGAGAGATGCAGAATATAGGTACAGTATAGAGGACACATACAAATTCATAGTGTAGTAAGAACATTTACTTAAACTCCAATAGAGAATACTACAATAGAGAATACTACAGACCAGGTATTCCAAAACAGTTCAAAGGTTCTACCAAAAACTGTCAAACTTATGCACGAGTGTGGGTGAGAAAGTAAGCATGTGACTGAGTGAGTGTGTGTGAGACAGGGAGTGTATTGAATGAGAGTGCGTGCGCTGTGGCCTACATTGCAGAGGTCTCTTTAGCTACTGATGCTTTTAAGCACAACTAACTTTTCAAAAGGTGTGGCATTTAGACGTCGTTCATGGGGCTGGTTGATCAGTCCAGCAAAGGAAAATAAATGCTCTACTGGAGCTGAGGAATGGATGATTGTGTTAAACCTCCAAAAAGGTGCTTGATTAGGGATACTGCTCCAAAGATGCCAAGTACACGTTTCTCACCTTGACCTTGTTCAAGTATGGATGCCTTTTCTGTTCTGATCTCAACAAGTCTGGGCAAATTATTGAGTGGGCACCAATCAGAGACAGCATTTTTATGATGTCATCATGTAGACTTTTCACAAACTATTTTACAGTATTTTTAAGATACAAAATACAAAACACTAAAGTATTTTGATACAAAATATGAAGCCATTTTCATCAAATACAAATGACAAAATTCTATTTTGAATTTGAAATACATATTTGAAATACATGTTTCATAAATACTGCCCATCCCTGTCTAACACCATGTAGATACATTGGAAACCAAGTCTTAGAACTACCCTAACTTACCCAGTTTCTTGCATCCTAACCAGAGGTTTTTGGACTTTATAGTAAATCTTTCACTTACTTTACTGTCTATAGGTCCGGCCAATCATTGGTGTCTATGAAGAACAAAAAATACAGTATACTTAGTAATTTACAGTGAAAGTGCAAATAAGATGACCAATTTACACCACAACAAGATTGCAATATTGTATTAAAATAGCTATGTATGATCCACTCTTGGCCATATGAAAGCTGACAGGTTTTAAATAAGAAATCTAGCTACCAGTCCTGATGTCAGCTTCCCTACACACATTTTCCAATTGAACTAGCTACCATTTCCAAAACTAAAAAATTGTCAACAGTAAAGTTAGCTAGAAACCAGTACTGCCAAACCGCAACATTGACAAATTGATTTAAGGCAAAAATACATAATTTACTGATATACTGTACCAATGCCAGTCCTTACCATGGAGGATCTGGTTGCTTTCAAAATCTGGAAGTGCACCAGCAGAGCTGGCAGTTTTGTCTGCTGCTCGACTACGTTTATTTGGTTGGACAAATGACAAAGTTGTTTGATGCTTCATAATGTATTTTGGAAGTAACGTTAAAGCCTATGGAAATATAATTTTGCCTCAGGGAAAATAAACCCTGAATATTCTGGCAGGCAAACATTTTTGACTGAAGTGAAGTAACATCAGGTTCTAAATAACCAGCCAATCAGAGATATTTCATATGTCGGTCTCGGGCGCATTATTTATTAATTTCACGGTACTACATTCATACGCATCAGTAAGAAGTCAGTATACGTAAGCCCGCTGACAAAAAAGTGGGTAGAAAGCGTATACCTGCGTAAACCTCCACTAAACCACTGGTAAGGAGTGTACGCAATGGCAGCTGACAAAAAAGTGGGTAGAAAGCATATACCTGCGTAAACCTCCACTAAACCACTGGTAAGGAGTGTACGCAATGGCAGCTGACAAAGAAGTGGGTATACGGCGTATACCTGTGTATTCCCTCCACTACACCTCTGAGTATGACTGTTAGTTTGGAGCTATTTCCGGACAACGTCGCTGCAATGAGTGGGACTGCGACTGCGCACTGTTCGACTGACATACAATCCTGAAGCCCCACCTTAAGCTAACACATTCCCCAACACAGCATAAACAACAGAGAGTCGGCTGTGAATGTCAACGTCTGTGAATGTCAATGTCTAAAGAATACAAGAATCTAAGGCTGAGGACTGTGTGTGTGACGCCTTGGATGACAAAGCTGAATCCGGCTGTGCTGACCCATACCCAGATGCCTCGACTCAACCATCTTACCCACCAAGAAACTACCATTGGATTGATCGGTTTGCCTCTCAACTAGGATCGCTTAATCTATCATATCTGTGAAATGTTGACAAGAGTTGTGATAAAATGGACAAATGCCTTAACACTTGGGCCGCGAAGCCTTTCAAACGAACATTAACAGCCAGAGCCAAACACCATTTTTCGTCATTAGCATATGAATCGGCCAAAATAGCATACACATTCTTCTCCGCAGCATCACCTTCCAGCCAGAGCATCAGTTCATTTACTGGGTTGTCATCAAACAGTATACAGCAGAATAATCTAAAAAATAATTAATTACAGAATGTTTGTTTTAAATGGTTAATGAATTTGACAAAATACAAGAATGTGTTTTTATTGAAGGTCTTATCATATTAAAAAAAATGGCTAAAAAAAGAATACATAGAACGATTATTTCTAAGTACACAGGCTAGATAATTTTCATTTGTTTATTAGGCCCTATAAAGGTAAGAAAAAAAAAAATTATACAGACAATCTATAGGTGACATGAATTGTCTATAGTCATTACATGAGTAAGTTATCGAAAAACTAAGAGTTATTAAAAAAAGGCGAGGTCCAATATGAATAGGCTATGTGAACGGCGCCTTTGCAGGTCTCTTCCGGGAGGTTTCTAGTGGGGCTATCGAGTCGATTTCAACGCCAATGCATAGCTCCAGTCTCCTAGATTACTGACCTACACCGATCAGCTATAACATTATAACCACTGACAGGTGAAGTGAACAACATTGATAATCTCATTATTATGGCACCTATCAATGGGTGGGATATATTAGGCAGCAAGTGAACATTCTGTCCTCAAAGTTGATGACTCAGAAGGAGAAAAAATTGCAAGCGTAAGGATCTGAGCGACTTTGACAAGGGCCAAATTGTGATGGCTAGACTACTAGGTCAGAGTATCTCCAAAACTGCAGCCCTTGTGGGGTGTTCCCGGTCTGCAGTGGTCAGTACCTATCAAAAGTGGTCCAAGGTGAAAGCGGTGAACCAGCAACAGGGTCATGGGCGGCCAAGGCTCATTGATGCACGTGGGGAGCGAAGGCTGGTAAGGCCGAAGGCCGTGTAATCCGATCCAACAGACAAGCTACTGTAGCTCAAATTGCTGAAAAAGTTAATGCTGGTACTGATAGAAAGGTAGCAGAACACAGTGCATCACAGTTTGTTGCGTATGGGGCTGCGTAGCTGCAGACCAGTCAGGGTGCCCATGCTGATCCTGGTCCACTGCCGAAAGTGCCTACAATGGGCACGGGAGCATCAGAACTGGACCATGGAGCAATTGAAGAAGGTGCCCTAGTTTGATGAATCACATTTCCTTTACATCACGTGAATGGCCGGGTGCATGTGCGTCACTTACCTGGAGGACACATGGCACCAGGATGCACTATAGGAAGGTGGCAAGCCAGCGGATGCAGTGTGATGCTTTGGGCAATGTTGTGCTGGGATACCTTGGGTCCTGCAATTCATGTGGATGCTACTTTGACACGTATCAACTATCTGAGCATTGTTACTAATGGTGTTGCTAATATTTTTGACAGTAAATATAAATTCACTCTTAAACACATCACTGGTTTTCATTCTATTGAAGTTTTACTCATGAAAGTTTACCAGGCTGATAAATCGTTTTACATAGCTACTATTTACAGGCCCCCCGGGCCATTCACAATGTTCCTCATTGAGTTTCCAGAATTCTTGTCTAACCTTGTAGTCATGGCAGATAGTATTTTATTACATTTACCGTTAAAACAAGAAACAAGAGTTTCAAAAGCCGTACTATAAATTCTCGGACTACAAATAGATTTCTTGATATTCTTACAAGCTCGCTCATCAATAACAGAGTAAATAAATCTGCAAACGATCTAATCGAGGATCTAAACTCAACACTGTGAAATACTTTAGATACGGTTGCACCACTAAAAACAAAAGAAATACGCAACAAGAAACTTGCTCCCTGGTGCACAGACAATACTAGAGCACTCAAGCAAGCCTCCAGAAAATTGGAGCGAAAGTAGTTGGAAGTATTCAGACTAGCCTGGATAGACAGTACACTACAATACCGAAAAGCACTCACATCTGCTCGATCAGCTTATTTCTCCAACCTGATTGAGGTGAACAAACACAATCCAAAATTTCTCTTCGATACAGTTGCAAAGTTAACAAAAAAGCAACGCTCAACAAGTGAAGTGGGTCTTCACTTTAGCTGTAATGAAAAAATGAACTTCTTTGATGAAAAGATCATCACAATTAGAAAACAAATAACTGACTCCTACTTAAATAGTTAAAGTCCCCAAAATCTCAGTTGTCCTGAGAATGCCCTGAATCTCGCAGACCAGGTGTCAATGGGGACGCTTGAATTTCTTGATCCCGTATCACTTGACACATTCACTAAATTTGTAATGAGTTCTAAACCCACAAATTGTCAGCTCGACCCGATTCCAACAAAATTACTTAAGGAGCTATTTCCGGTGCTAGGTCAGCCAATGTTGAACATAATAAATTGCTTCCTTTCCTCCGGATGTGTACCAAACTCACTAAAAATAGCGGAAATTAAGAGTCTTCAAAAAAAATCTAATCTGGATCCAGACATATGAAACAATTATAGGCCAATATCGAACCTCCCGTTCCTTTATGAAGCATTTATGAAATGCTCCAGCCCAGTTTCAGACCCCATCATAGCACTGAGACTGCACTTGTGAAGGTAACAAATTACCTTCTAATGGCCTCAGAAAAAGGTTCTGCATCCGTCCTGTTGCTTTTTGATCTTAGTGCTGTTTTTGACATTATTGATCACTCCCTTCTCTTAGAGACTGGAAACCCATATTAGGCTACGTGGACATGTTCTAGCCTGGTTTAAATCTTATTTTTCTGAAAGATATCAGTTCGTATGTGTGGATGGCATATCCTCTGACAAATCAAAGGTATGTTTTGGTGTTGCTCAAGGCTTGGTTTTGGGCCCATTATTGTTCACTATATATGCTGCCTCTGGGTGATGTAATCCGGAATCACAATTTTCACTGTTATGCTGATGACACACAGTTATATATTTCGATGAAGCATGGAGAAGCCCCAAAATTTGCTACTTTGGAAGCATGCGTTTCAGATATTAGGAAGTGGATGACAGAGAACTTCTTGCTTTTAAACTCAAGAAAAACAGAAATGCTCATTTTAGGACCCAAGAAACAAAGAGCTTTGTTGGCAGATCTCACTGTGAACCTCGACGGCTGCATGGTTGTATCCCAAAAAACTGTAAGAAACCTCGGCGTTACCCTCGACCCTGACCTCTCCTTTGATGAACATATAAAATATATCTCAAGAGTTGCTAATTTTCATCTTTGAAATATTGCAAAAATCAGAAACTTTCTATCAAAAACTGATGCAGAAAAATTTATCCATGCTTTTGTTACTTCTAGATTAGATTACTGCAATGCTCTTCTTTCCGGTTACCCTGATAAATCAATAAATAAACAAATTAGTTCTGCACACGGCTGCTAGAATCCTAACTAGAACAAAAAAATGTGAACGGGTGATTTTAAGGTTTTATTGTTAACCTATAAATCAATACATGGACTTGCTCCTACTTACCTCGCTGAAATGATCCAGCCATACATACCTACACGTAACCTTAGACCGCAAGATGCAGGCCTTTTAATTTTACCTAGAATTTCTAAACAAACAACTACTGTGGAATGATTTGCCAGTTAAGGTTAGAAATGCAGGCTCAGTGCAACATTTCTAGTGTCTACTAAAGACTCATATCTACAGCATGGTCTGTGATTAAGTGTAGTCTGGCCTAGGGGCGTGAAGGTGACCAGAAAGGCTTGATACTGTCCACCCTTGCTGTCTTGCCAGTTGGGCTCTCATCGCCACTGGGATGCCCTCCCTCCAATGCCATTCGGGGCGGAGTCACTGGCTTGTTGTTGTCTCTCTGTTGCGCACTTGTGCAATTGGGCTGCACTCTGCTGGCAATACTCGGCCCTCATTCAGGGTGGTTGCGGTTGGTGGGTTTCCCTTTGGTTGATGCTTGGCAATGTGGGTGGATTGATTTCCTGTCTGTTGTGGCCTGTCCGGGGCCTCCCCCGGATAGGGCCACAGTGTCACTGGACCACCCCTGTCTCAGCCCCAAGGTCTTACGCTGCTATATTATTGTGCTGGGGGAGTAGGGTCAGTTCTCCTTCTCCACTATAAATCCTTGTAGATCTAAGGAATGCATTTTCTAAATTTTCCCTGTCTCCTGCCCCGTTTTAAATTTAGGAGGACATGAGGTCTTGGCCCACACCTGTGGAGTACCAGGCTTGAAAGACTTGTTGCTGTCTCTGTCCAAAGTCCTCCTGGTTGTGTTGCAGATCAAGACGATACCTGACGATTTAAGCTGCTACTCTGCTGACACCCCCCCCCCCCCCGTGTTGTCCCTGTCTTTGTCCATCTGGTCATGCTTCCGACCTGAACTAGGTTTAAATAGACTCTGGACTCAGCCCACATGCATTTATTAATTATTACAATTTGTATTCTTAATATGTTCACCCAGCACAGCCAGAAGAGGACTGGTCACCCCTCTGAGCTGGTTCCTCTTTAGGTTTCTTCCTAAATTTTGGCCTTCTTAGGGAGTTTTTCCTAGCCACTGAAATTCAACACTACTGTTATTTCCTCCTTGGGGTTTAAGGCCGGGTGTTTTTTAAAAGCACTTTGGGACAACTGCTGATGTAAAGAGGGCTTTATAAATAAATTTGATTGATTGAATTTGATTGTTGCAGACAATGTGCACCCGGTCATGGCAACAGTATTACCTGATGGCATTGGCCTCTTTCAGCAGAATAATGCACCCTTGCCACAAAGCAAAAATGGTTCAGGAATGGTTTGAGGAACACAACAATGAGTTCAAGGTGTTGACTTGGCCTCCAAATGCCCCAGATCTCAATCCAATTGAGCATCTGTGGGAGGTGCTGGACAAACAAGTCCGATCCATGGAGGCCCCACCTCGCAACTTACATGACTTAAAGGATCTGCTGCTAACGTCCTGGTGCCAGCACACCTCAGAGGTCTAGTAGAGTCGATGCCTCGGTGGGTCAGGGCTGTTTTGGTGGCAAAAGGGGGACCTACACAATTTTAGGCAGGTGGTCATAATGTTATGGCTGATCGGTTATAAGGTTTGTCCGAGAGGAGTTATTAGAAAAAGACGAGGTCCAATATGAATAGGCTATGTAAACGGCGCGTCTTTGCAGGTCTCTCCCGAGGGTTTCTAGTGGGGCTATCGAGTTGATTTCAACACCAATGCATAGATCTTGTGGTAAAGAATATCGTTGGTATTTCGTTTAGTGAATAATTATTAAGCCTAATACATTTGTAGAATCTTACTCTTCAGTTAAATAAGCAGAGAAAATTCAAAGAGATGATAGGATGTATATGCGATGTTGTTTTTCTTTCCTAATAAAAAGAGTAATGGTGTAATAAGTTTGTTGAATTGGTGATTGCTAAAGAATGTCTGGTATTTCGTTTAGTGAATAATTATTTAGATTTACATTTTAGATTTACATTTGATGAATTAGCCTACACAAGAATACTGAATCTCCTATTGAAAAATGGTAAAGTATGTAACATACAGTGAGGGAAAAAATTATTTGATCCCCTGCTGATTTTGTAAGTTTGCCCACTGACAAAAAAATGATCAGTCTATAATTTTAATGGTAGGCTTATTTGAACAGTGAGAGACAGGATAACAACAAAAAAATCCAGAAAAATGCATGTCCAATATGTTATGAATTGATTTACATTTTAATGAGTGAAATAAGTATTCGACCCCTCTCAATCAGAAAGATTTCTGGCTCCCAGGTGTCTTTTATACAGGTCACGAGCTGAGATTAGGAGCACACTCTTAAAGGGAGTGCTCCTAATCTCAGCTTGTTAACTGTATAAAAGACACCTGTCCACTGATGCAATCAATCAGATTCCAAACTCTCCACCATGGCCAAGACCAAAGAGCAGTCCAAGGATGTCAGGGACAAGATTGTAGACCTACACAAGGCTGGAATGGGCTACAAGACCATCGCCAAGCAGCTTGGTGAGATGGTGACAACAGTTGGTGCGATTATTCGCAAATGGAAGAAACACAAAAGAACTGTCAATCTCCCTCTGTCTGGAGCTCCATGCAAGATCTCACCTCGTGGAGTTGCAATGATCATGAGAATGGTGAGGAATCAGCCCAGAACTACACGGGAGGATCTTGTCAATGATTTCAAGGCAGCTGGGACCATAGTCACCAAGAAAACAATTGGTAACACACTATGCCGTGAAGGACTGAAATCCTGCAGCGCCCACAAGGTCCCTCTGCTCAAGAAAGCACATGTACAGGCCCGTCTGAATTTTGGTAATGAACATCTGAATGATTCAGAGGAGAGCTAGGTGAAAGTGTTGTGGTCAGATGAGACGAAAATCGAGCTCTTTGGCATCAACTCAACTTGCCGTGTTTGGAGGAGGAATGCTGCCTATGACCCCAAGAACACCATCCCCACCGTCAAACATGGAGGTGGAAACATTATGCTTTAGGGGTTTTTTCCTGCTAAGTGGACAGGACAACTTCACCGCATCAAAGGGACGATGGACGGGACCATGTACCGTCAAATCTTGCGTGAGAACCTCCTTCCCTCAGCCAGGGCATTGAAAATGGGTCGTGGATGGGTATTCCAGCATAACAATGACCCAAAACACACGGCCAAGGCAACAAAGGAGTGGCTCAAGAAGAAGCACATTAAGGTCCTGGAGTGGCCTAGCCAGTCTCCAGACCTTAATCCCATAGAAAATCTGTGGAGGGAGTTGAAGGTTTGAGTTGCCAAACGTCAGCCTCGAAACCTTAATGACTTGGAGAAGATCTGGAAAGAGGAGTGGGACAAAATCCCTCCTGAGATGTGTGCAAACCTGGTGGCCAACTACAAGAAACGTCTGACCTCTGTGATTGCCAACAAAGGTTTTGCCACCAAGTACTAAATCATGTTTTGCAGAGGGGTTGAATACTTATTTCACTCATTAAAATGCAAATCAATTCATAACATTTTTGACATGTGTTATTCTGGATTTTGTAGTTATTCTGTCTCTCACTGTTAAAATAAACCTACAATTAAAATTATAGACAGATAATTTCTTTGTCAGTGGGCAAACATACAAAATCAGCAGCGGATCAAATAATTTTTTCCCTCACTGTACGTTGACCTGTCAAGTAGCCTATATCATTTCTATTATGTTTCAATTATAGCCTAATTAAATTGTTGAATGACCATGGAAATCTTGTATTTCATCTTGTATTTCAAGTTCATTCAAATTCAACCAAGATTCTATCATTCATCTGCGAGTATCGCGCATTCATCCATTGACGTCATGCATTCAGTGGGGGGTGATTAGCGCCTGGGTACCATTTAGGTGCCATGGGCTATTGGCGATTAAGTCGGAAAACAGGGTAAAAAAAACCAGATAAATAGTCTCTAAATAGTTTTCCATATGTGAGTTCAGAATTCTGACAACAGAACAATGTAATATACGCCTATTTAGGAAAAGTCATGGAAGAAGGGTGAAGCTTTCAAAATGGCAGTATTATTTTAATTATAAACTCAAACGCCAATTCCCATAGGCATTTGGCGGTCTTAGTGTTAAATTGTAACCATGGCAGAATGAACTCTGAGTTATAATTTAACAAAAACACATGGGTAGGCTATATGCCCATGCCCTACCAAAGTCAAGACATTTTTACAGTAAGAATAGGGAGGGCATTTTCCAAGTAAATTAAAATCTGGAAATGTATTGGTTGTATTGTTGCCACCTGTAATAGTCTTTTGATCATCAAAATTAAACAATTGTAAGATAAATAGTTTGCTCAATCATTGATGTTAATACACATAATTAAGTAAACACACCTTTGAAAATAATAATGATTATCTCGTCTGATAACATCATTATATTACAACAAGCAAAAGGTGAAATCATTAATATGCTCTGCGCTGGGGAAGACTGATAAAGTTCCATTCAGTTATATTTACCATACAATTAGGCTGGATTTCATACATTCTGAAAAATTCCAACAACTACCTAGTTACATTCTTTGGTGCTTAAGGTGTTGTACTGCTCTGATAGTGTCAGATTTTGAAGTATTCATATTTATCCAATACAGGAAATTGTATTATAATACCAATTGAGGAAAATGTCCTGAAATCTATTGCAATGTAACATGCAAGTAAATTCAGTTTGGCCAAACAGTAGTGGCGTAATAGCCATAACACAATATCTGTTGTTCTTCATCACTCAGTGAGAGATTACATTTGGTACTCACTCAGTGAGATTACATTACCAGTCTTGGCCTCCCTCCAAAGGGAGGTTTGATTTTAAGATTTTATTGCTTTTTTTCAAGGTTTTAAATGGGTTGGCGCCAACTTATCTGGCTGAACTCCTACATTGTCATTCTCCAGTTAGATCACTGAGGTCACTATAGGAAAGGAAAAACCATAGATGTCGTATTTCTTGCAACTATGGATATAAGTTGAAAGAAATGAGCAATCTGGCTAGTAGTATCTTCAATGCGGAAACCTACTAAATGCTGCTTGCTGCTTTTTTTATTATTTTTAATATTCCGCCAGTCCATTTTCAGAGGCCCATAGCTCAGTACGCTGTGGCTCGCATTTTGTAAATCTTTGCACACTTGTAGACAAAGGAGGTCTGAAGGGCCTCAGACCTTATTGAACCTATACACCATACGGTGGCACTGTAGCACTCAGTCGAATATGAAAACAATTATACTCATATCTCATGATCCGAATGTCGTAGAGTCATGCAACCAAGTTCCACATATGCCCCTTCTCATGCAGAGCCGAAAAGTCTCTGTGGTCCATAAAATCCACCGCCATTTTGAATTTTGTCAAAAACACCTAAACAACATCTCTGAGACCGTTGAACATCTCTGAGACCGTTGAACATTTGCATGCTGTTTAGTGTGAATGATCTTTGCACCATTGTCTTCGAAAGTTCTATAAGGAAAGTTGATACCTCAAAAGACATGGCCGCAATCAGCGAATGAATATTAGGTGGGTGAAGCTCATAAGACCATACATCTCCATGGGAATATCCATGGAAATAACCAGCAACTACGATCATGCCCATTAACATCTCAGCCAGAAATGGACAGCAAAAGTCATGTACAGAAAGAACTTATGGGGGCGCAATGAATATCACCGATATTTTGCATAATTTTGCTGTTAAAAAACCCTAATTAAACGATATCTCCTCCGACACCGTTGAACAAATTAGTATTATTTGGTGTGAAGGACTTAAAAGTTCTATAAGGAAAGTTGACATCTCAAACAATATAGACGCAATCAGCGATTGAATTTGACATAGGTGTGGGTCTAATTTTATATGTCTATTAATTCCAGAAGGAATATCCAAAAGCTATGCAGCTTGCTATACTGGTGAACACCTAGGACAGGAATGAACTCTAAAAGGTACGCACACCTAGCCCTCATGGTGACGCTATAAACGTCACAGATGTTATGAAATTCACATAAAATCTGCCATATATGTCAGAGGGCCCAAGGGCCACAACTTCTGGTGCAATGGCATGCAAATCAGGCTCATGGTGGCGCTTTAAAAAGCCTCCAAAGTAGCCAATTTGGAAAAATCACCACACCCACCCCATGTGACTTAGAGTCCTGAAAATTGGTACATAGGTCCATCTGCTGAAAATTTTTCGAATTGGGACTCAATTCGAAAAATTATGCTTTTCTACCATTTTGGATTTTGTGAAAAACACTTATAATTAAAGCTGCAAGCAGCATTTAGTGGGTTTCAGCATTGCAGCTACTACTAGCCAGATTGCACATTTTCTTCAACTTATATCCATAGTTGCAAGCAATACGACATCTATGGCTTTTCCTTTCCTATATTGCCCCCATGTGGCCAACATGAAACATCATTCACAAAAAGTAAAGACACAACAATGATCATGTGTACCAAATGTAATCTCACTGAGTGAAAAAGAACAACAGATATTGTGTTAAGGCTATTATGCCGCCACTGTTTGGTCAAACTGAATTCACTTGCATGTTTTATTGCAATAGTTTTCAGGACATGTACCTCAATTGGTATTATGATACAATTTTCTGCATCAGATAAATATGGATACTTCAAAAGTCTGACACTATCAGAGCAGTACAACACCTTAAGCACCAAATAATGTAACTAGGTAGTTGTTTGAATTTTTCAGAATGTAATAAATCAAACCTAATTGTATGTTAAATACAACTGAATGGACGTTTATCAGTCTTCCCCAGCGCAGAGCATATAATGAATTCATCTTTTGCTTCATTTAATATGAAGATGGGGTCAGAAGAGAAAATCATTATCATTTTCAAAGGTGTGTTTACTTAATTATGTGTATTATGACCAATAATTGAGCAAATCATTTATCTTAGAATTGTAACAGTCTTTTGACTGTTGACAAAATTAAACAAGTGGGAACAACAAAACCAATACCTTTCCAGATTTTCATTTATTTGGAAAATACCCTCCCTATTCTTACTGTAAAAGTATGTTGACTTTGGTAGAGCATGGGAATATAGCCAACCCATGCGTTGTTGTTAAATTACAACTCAGATTTCATTTTAATTTAACTGCCATGGCTATAATTTAAAGGTGCACTTGATAAATTTAGCCCTCTGTCAGTTAGAAGCGGAATTGCAGAAACAAATGAAAACAGAGAAATTACTTAACTACTGAGAGTGAATTATCTACTGAGGCTTGAAAACATAACACCCTCTCTACCAAAGGCACATTTTTAATAGCTAAAGCATTGGTTATAAAGTTAATGTCACCAGAATGATTTAAGGTGAGCTAACGCTAGCTTAGACTGAGGCTCTTCTAGCTATTTTTTTGATTAAATAATCATGTTAACGTTGCATTCCAATAAACATCTGCTTATATTAGCAAGTAATTGTACAAATGAAAACAGAGAATTAACTTCGCTACATGAGCATAGATTAGCTACTGAGGCTTGTAAGCATGACACCATCACTAAAAAGTAATTAATTTTAGCTAAGCTGTATGTTATAATGTTCATGTCCCCAGAATGATTTTAGATGGACTGACATTAGCTTAAACTGAGGTTAGTTTAACATATTTCTGTTAGCTAACGTTACTAGCTAGCCAACGTTGTTAGCATTTATTGCTAAAGTTAGCGTTGTTCGCAATTTTTCATTGATTCTGCTAGCTAGTTTTGTTTAATGAAATAATCATGGCAATGTTGCATTCCACTAAATATTTGTCTATAGTAGCAAGTCATTGTACAAATGAAAAGAGTGGATTAACTTAGCTACTGAGCATAGATCAGCTACTGAGGCTGGAAAAGATGACACCATATCTAAAAGGAACACTATTTATAGCTAAACTGTTTGTTATAATGTTCATGTCATCAGACTAATTTTAGATGGAGTAACTAGCCAGCTAACATTGTTAGTATTATTGCTAATGGTAGCATTGTTAGCTATTTTTAGTGCCCCTGCTAGCTGGTCTTTTGGATTAAATAATCTTGGCAACATAGCATTCCACTAAGTATTTGACTGTTAGGGGTGTAACGATTCCCCAAATCCTTGATTCAATTTGACTTTCGATTTTTAGGTCACGATTCGACTCAATTTTTGATTATCTACTTAACTTGCTGACTACGCTGCTGTTAAGACCATTGGCCCTGTTTTGTAAAAAACAAATGAAAAAACAATAGCTTTTTATTAAGACAACTTTAAATAAATTTAAATACAATGTAAAAAAATATTTGCCCACTCTTCTTTGCAAAAGCGCTCCAAATCTGTCAGATTGCGAGGACATCTCCTGTGCACAGCCCTTTTCAGATCACCCCACAGATGTTCAATTGGATTCAGGTCTGGGCTCTGGCTGGGCCATTCCAAAACGTTAATCTTCTTCTGATGAAGCCATGCTTTTGTGGATTTAGATGTGTGCTTTGGGTCGTTGTCATGCTGAAAGGTGAACTTCCTCTTCATCTTCAGCTTTCTAATGGACGCCTGGCAGTTTTGTGCCAAAATTGCCTGGTATTTGGAACTGTTCATAATTCCCTCCACCCTGACTAAGGCCCCGGTTCCAGCTGAAGAAAAACAGCCCCAAAGTATGATGCTGCCACCACCATGCTTCACTGTGGGTATGGTGTTCTTTGGGTTATGTGCAGTGTTGTTTTTGCGCCAAACATACCTTTTGGAATTATGGCCAAAAAGTTCAACCTTGGTTTCATCAGACCATAACACATTTTTCCACGTGCTTTTGGGGGACTTGATGTTTGTTTTTGCAAATTTCAGCCGGGCTTGGATGTTTTTCTTTGTAAGAAAAGGCTTCCGTCTTGCCACCCTACCCCATAGCCCATTCATATGAAGAATATGGGAGATGGTTGTCACATGTAGCACACAGCCAGTACTTGCCAGAAATTCCTGCAGTTCCTTTAATGTTGCTGTTGGCCTCTTGGAAGCCTCCCTGATCAGTTTTCTTCTCGTCTTTTCATACATTTTGGAGGGATGTCCAGTTCTTGGTAATGTCTCTATTGTGCCATATTTTCTCCACTTGATGATGACTGTCTTCACTGTGTTCCATGGTATATCTAATGCTTTGGAAATTCTTTTGTACCCTTCTCCTGACTGATATCTTTCAACAATGAGATCCCTCTGATGCTTTGGAAGCTCTCTGCGGACCATGGCTTTTGCTCTGAGATGCAACTGAGATTTCAAGTTTCAAGGTTTATTTGTCAAATGCACCGAACAACAGCCAGGAAGATTTGCACTGAACAACTTAGACAGGAATTGTTTAGAGCATTAGGCAACTATTTGTTAGATAGCTGTAACATAGCGCTGCCTTCAAGATACAACATTATATGGAATTCATCATGATATTTGAGAATCGCAGGTTACTTTTGCGCGGGTAAAACATACAGCTCCGTAAAAAATTAAGAGATCACTTCACCTTTTTCTTTCCTTTGCAAAAAAGTTGAAAAGGAAAGTTTTGAGTGAGGAACAGAAGCGTTCAATTTGCAGTGGTCTCTTAATTGTAACCCTTCTGTTCCTCACTCAAAACCTTCCTTTTCGACTTTTTTGGAAAGGAAAGAAAAAGGTGCAGTGGTCTCAATTTTTTCTGGAGCTGTATTTGTGTGCGGGTGTTCACGATTGCAAACGTGCATTCGCGTGCCTGGGGGTTTCTGCAACTTTTGACAATGTTGGTGGTTGTGGAGCAAAACATCAGACTACTGTAGATTTAATGAACACACAAAAAGCTACAGATATCTTGATTTTTATATACAATAATGTCACTACCCTTTTTGAGAAATGAATTTATTTTTCAACAATGTTTTGAAGCAATTAAAAACATGAATGAAACACAAATAACAGAATAAGCTAACACATCCTTAGATTTTGAGTTATGTTCAGATAGAAAATCAGATTCTGGAAGATCGAGGGTTATTGCGTTCATTGGAGTGACTGAATATCTGACAGCCTTTTGCGTGTAATGTAGAGATGTAGCGCAATCGTATTGTATGAAGAAAGCAATGGTTTAGAAACCCTTTGGAAAGGCATTGTACATAACCCATAAGGTAAAATGCAAATTCTGTTTTTGGCCAGCTATGTAAACTCTAACATTGACTGATCCCGCAATAGGTCTTCAATTGGTTATAGGCTATTCCTATTTGTTTTCTAATGCCTCTTAATATGAAGGTAATCTAAAAGTAATCAGATTACGTTACTGAGTTTGAGTAATCAAAAAGTTACGTTACTGATTACAAATGTGGACAGGTAACTTGTAACTGTAACCGATGACATTTAAAAAGTAACCTACCAAACCCTGTATATACTTTAGCCCAATACATTTAAACTCAGTTGTTCACAATTCCTGACATTTAAGCCTAATAAAAAAGGTCAGTTACGATTACCACTTTATTTTAAGAATGTGAAATGTCAGAATAACAGTAGAGAGAATGATTTATTTCAGCTTATATTTTATTTCATCCCATTCCCAGTCGGTCAGAGGCCTACATACAACTCATTTAGTATTTGGTAGCATTGCCTTTAAACTGTTTAACTTGGGTCAAACTTTTCTGGTAGCCTTATACAAGCTTCCCACAATAAGTTGAGTGATTTTTGACAGAACTGCTGTAACCAAGTCAGGTTTGTATGCCTTCTTGCCCGCACACGCTTTTTCAATTCTTGCTCGCACACGCTTTTTCAATTCCAAAACTGTTCTATAGGATTGAGGTCAGGGCTTTGATGGCCACTCCAATACCTTTACTTTGTTGTCCTTAAGCCATTTGGCAACAACTTTGGAAGTATGCTTGGGGTCATTGTCCATTTGGAAGTCCCATTTGTGACCAAGCTTTAACTTCCTAACTGATGTCTTGTGATGTTGCTTCAAAATATCCACATAAGTTTCCTTACTAATGATGCCATCTATTTTGTGAAGTGCACCAGTCCCACCTGCAGCAAAGCGCCCCCACAACATGATGCTGCCACCCCTCATGCTTCACGGTTGAGATGGTGATCTTAGGCTTGCAAGCCTCCCCCTTTTTCCTCCAAACATAACAATGGCCATTATGACCAGACAGTTCAATTTTTGTTACATCAAACCAGAGGACATTTCTCCAAAAAGTAAAATTTTTGTTCTCATGTGCAGTTGCAACAGGCAGTCTGGCTTTTTTATGGCGGTTTTGGAGCAATGCCTTCTTCCTTGCTGAGCGGCCTTTCAGTTTATGTCGATACAGGACTCATTTTACTCTGAATATAGATACTTTTGTACCTGTTTCCTCCAGCATCTTCACAAGGCCCTTTGCTGTTCTTTTGGGATTGATTTGCACTTTTCGCACAAATGTACGTTAATCTCTAGGAGACAAGACGCACCTCCTTCCTGAGCGGTATGACAGTTGCGTGTTCCCATGTGGTTTATACTTGTGTATTGTTGTTTGTACAAATGAATATGTACCTTCAGGCATTTGGAAATTGCTGCCAAGGATGAACCAGACTTGTGGAGGTCTACAATTGCTTTTCTGAGGTCTTGGCTGATTTCTTTTGATTTTCTCATGATGTCAAGCAAAGAGGCACTGAGTTTGAAGATAGGCCTTGAAATACATCCAAAGGTACACCTCCATTTGACTCAAATTATGTCAATTAGCCTACAGCACAGTTAACATAGTGTGTGTAAACTTCTGACCCACTGGAATTGTGGTAGTGAATTATAGGTGAAATAATCTGTAAACAATTACTTGTGTGATGCACAAAGTAGATGTCCTAACCGACTCGCCGAAACTATAGTTTGTTAACATGAAATCTGTGGAGTGGTCGAAAAATTAGTTTCAATGACTTCAACCTAAGTGTATGTAAACTTCCCAACTTCAACTGTACAGCTATGTGTGTGTATGTGTGTGTGTGTGTGTGTGTGTGTCTATGTGAAATTCAGAGTCACATAAAACAATTTTAATCTTAACCAGGTTTTAGGACTGTTTCACCATAAATGCATCACAAATGTCTGCACACTGGTGCCCTTTTAATATTTTTTGGCCCTGTCCCTCAGACAGTCTGCTCTGGAATGCTGGTCTTCTAGGCAGAGTAACCAAGAAAAAGCCATATCTCAGAATGGCCAATAAAAAGCAAAGATTAAAAATGGACAAAAAGAGCAAAGACACTAGACTGAGGACGACTGGAATAAATATTATGGACAGACAAATCAAGGGTTTGAGGTGTTCGGATCACAAAAAACATTATTTGTGAGACGCAGACCAAATGAAAAGATGCTGGAGGAGGGCTTGACACCATCTGTCAAGCATGGTGGAGGCAATGTGATCTGGTGGTGCTTTGGTGGTGGTAAAGTGGGAGATTTACAATTGCCTGAGATTGACCTTAACACATTTTGAATAGTTAAACATGTGTGTTATTAGATACAGTGCTGAAAAAAGAAAAATAATTAAGTTTAATTTTGAAAAGTTACAACATGCAAATGGCACCAATTCTGCGGAATGGCCCATATGCTGTCAGACAGAAAAAAGTTGCGGTACGCTATTTGATGTCCAGCAGGCAATAAAAAAAATCCAAAACAAGAAATGTCATGTATCCAATACTTGCTATTGCAACGTCATTACCTTTGTTTTACCACACAACCAGTGATCTAAAGTTGAAATAATATATTACACATTGTATTCAAAATGATCTGAACGAGATTGCAACAAAAAGCAAGCTGTAGATGAAAACAAAAAGTCCACTCATCATTATGATTATCATTTAAAAACTAAGTCCATTCTCCTGTCCTTCTTTATGAAATGGAAAATGTCAGGTTTATGTTGCTTTTCTTTTGATTTTAAATCCGAAAGAAGACCATAAGTATTGGACTGTAGAGGAATGAAGTAAGGTCATCTTCTCTGACGAGTCAAATTTTCAGCTTTGCCCAACACCTGGTCGTCTAATGGTTAGATGGAGACCTGGAGAGGCCTACAAGCCACAGTGTCTCGCACTCACTGTGAAATTTGGTGGAGGATCGGTGATGATCTGGGGATGCTTCAGCAAGGCTGGAATCGGGCAGATTTGTCTTTGTGAAGGACGCATGAATCAAGCCAAGTACAAGGTTATCCTGGAAGAACACCTGCTTCCTTTTGCTCTGACAATGTTCCCCAACTCTGAGAATTGTTTTTTCCAGCAGGACAATGCTCTATGCCACACAGACAGGTCAATCAAGGTGTGGATGGAGGACCACCAGATCAAGACCCTGTCATGGCTAGCCAAATCTCCAGACCTGAACCCCATTGAAGACCTCTGGAATTTGATCGAGAGGAAGATGGATGGTCACAAGCCATCAAACAAAGCCGAGCTACTTGAATTTTTGTGCCAGGACATAAAGTCACCCAACAGCAATGTGACAGACTGGTGGAGAGCATGCCAAGACGCATGAAAGCTCTTGGCATGAAAGCATGAAAAATCAGGGTTATTCCATCAAACATTGATTTATGAACTCTTCCTAACTCTTCCTAATTTTGCAGTGGTCTCTGAATTTTTGTCGGACCGCGTAAGCGGAGCCAGCCAAGAAGAGCGAATGTCTCTTACTGAGTGAGTGAGTGAGTGAGTGAGTGAGTGACTGACTGACTGACTTACCTTATTAAATAGCGTAGTGGTTAGAGTAGTGATGGCCATTCGAGGCTTCATTAGCGTTATTTTAGCAGCAGGATATTATGTTGGCAGCACTCAGATTTTCTTTATCACAATAAAAGCCATCATTGAAATGCATAAGGCAGTATACAGTGGATATAAAAAGTCTACACACCCCTGTTAAAATGCCAGGTTTTTGTGATGTTAAAGAATGAGACAAAGATAAATCATGTAAGACCTTTTTCCACTTCTAATGTGACCTATAATGTGAACAATTCAATTGAAAAACAAACTGAAATCTTCGAGAGGGAAAAATGAAAAATAAAAACCTTACAATAACCTGGTTGCATAAGTGTGCATACCCTCTTATAACTGGGGATGTGGCTGTGTTCAGAATTAACCAATCACATTCAAACTCATGTTAACTAGAAGTCATTACACACCTGCCATCATTTTAAGTGACACTGATTAATCACAAATAAAGTTCAGCTGTTCTAGTAGGATTTTCCTGACATTTTCTTAGTTGCATCTCAGAGCAAAAGCCATGGTCCGCAGAGAGCTTCCAAAGCATCAGATGGATCTCATTGTTGAAAGATATCAGTCAGGAGAAGGGTACAAAAGAATTTCCAAAGCATCAGATATACCATGGAACACAGTGAAGACAGTCATCATCAAGTGGAGAAAATATGGCACAACAGGGACATTACCAAGAACTGGACGTCCCTCCAAAATTTATGAAAAGACGAGAAGAAAACTGGTCAGGGAGGCTTCCAAGAGGCCTACAGCAACAATAAAGGAACTGCAGGAATTTCTGGCAAGTACTGGCTGTGTGCTACATGTGACAACAATCTCCCATATTCTTCATATGAATGGCGTAGGGTGGCAAGACGGAAGCCTTTTCTTACAAAGAAAAACATCCAAGCCTGGCTGAAGTTTGCAAAAGCACGTGGGAAAATGTGTTATGGTTTGATGACACCAAGGTTGAACTTTTTGGCCATAATTCCAAAAGGTATGTTTGGTGCAAAAACAACACTGCACATCACCCAAAGAACACCATACCCACAGTGAAGCATGGTGGTGGCAGCATGTTGTTTTTCTTCAGCTGGGCTGTTTTTCTTCAGCTGGAACTGGGGCCTTAGTCAGGGTGGAGGGAATTATGAACAGTTTCAAATACCAGGCAATTTTGGCACAAAACCTTCAGGCGTCCATTAAACAGCTGAAGATGAAGAGGAAGTTCACCTTTCACCATGACAACGACCCAAAGCACACATCCAGATCCACAAAAGCATGGCTTCACCAGAAGATGATTAACGTTTTGGAATGGCCCAGCCAGAGCCCAGACCTGAATCCAATTGAAAATCTGTGGGGTGATCTGAAGAGGGCTGTGCACAGGAGATGTCCTCGCAATCTAACAGATTTGGAGCGCTTTTGCAAAGAAGAGTGGGTAAATATTGCCACGTCAAGATGTGCCATGCTAATAGACTCCTACCCAAAAAGACTGATTGCTTTAATAAAATGAAAAGGTGCTTCAACAAAGTATTAGTTTAAGGGTATGGACACTTATGCAACCAGGTTATTGTGAGTTTTTTTATTTTTCCTCCTCAAAGATTTCAGTTTGTTTTTCAATTGAATTGTTAACGTTATAGGTCACATTAAAGGTGGAAAAAGTTCTGACATGATTTATCTTTGTCTCGTTCTTTTACATCACAAGAACCTGGCATTTTAACAGGGGTGTGTAGACTTTTTATATCCACTGTAGTTAACAATATAGTCTGTGAAAAAGAACAGACAAGAATAACATTGGAAGGGACATTAAACATAAAATGTACAGACTAGATTGTTAACTATATTAGCTTATATATTTCATTGACGGCTTTTATTTAGAAAAAGAAAATCTGAGTTAGCACTGCTAGCATAATATCCTGCTGCTAGAAGAACGATAATGAAGTCTCGAATGGCCATCACTAGGTTAGAGAAGCGGACCTGCAAGCTATAGGTCCCGCGATCGAATCTCCACAATCAAAACAATGTATGCATTTGGATAGACAAAAACTTTGCTGGCTATAACCTTCAGTATCTACATTACAGTAAGCCTAAAACAAAACTGTTTACAGTTATATTGCAACTGTTTCTGGTAGATTTTCGAAGAACGCATCTGTGCATGCTTTTTGGGTCAGGATAGACAAAAACTTAGCTGGCTACAATATTCAGTAGCTACGTTATAGTAAACCTCAACTAAAACTGTTTACGGTTATACAGTATTGCAACTATTTCTGGTAGATTCCACGATTCTCTCGTCTTTTCACTTGATGAAAAAGTTAGTTGTCATCAACTTTATTGATAGTTATTGTATCAATGTCATTCACGAATGAAAGAAAAATGTATGTTGTTGTGCCATGAAATGAAATAGCTTTGACAGTGTAAAGCTCAGTCTCGCTAGCAATTGCTCAATTCGTATGACCATTCCAACTAGTAAGTTTGTAGATACTAGTAAGCCTATTGCTGGCTAATAAGCTGTTAAAACGGCCCGTGGCAAAAGCCGTAGAGTTCATAGACACTATTTGTGGTGGAGGTGAAATTAATAAGAAACGTTAGTGAGTTTAACACAAGGCTTAATGCAGTCTAGCCACTGGATCAAACAAGCAGCACCGTGGCATAATGGTTAAAGACAGTGCCTCTCACGTGGGAGACCCAAGTTGGAATCCAGTAAGGGCAACAATGTTTATTAATTTTAATTGCGGGCCGGCTGAACTAGGCTTGCATGGTTCCTTTTCTGGTTTCCAGAGCAGTATATATAGAGTTGTGCTCAAAAGTTTGCATACCCTTGGAAAATTGGTAATATATGTAACATTTGTAAAGAAAAATTGAGTGAGCAAGCAAAACACGTCTTATTTCTTATGGGATTCATATTCAACTGTAGGTCATAACAGAATGGCACAATCATAAAACAAAACATGGCAACAAAGAAATAAATTAACTGAACCCTGTTAAAAAGTCTGCATACCCTTAGTTCTTAATACTGTGTTTTGCTCCCTTTAGCATCAATGACAGCATACAGTCTTTTGTAATAGTTGTCTATGAGCCCCCGAATTCTTGCAGGTGGTATAGCTGCCCATTCGTCTTGGCAAAATGCCTCCAGGTCATGCAAAGTCTTTGGTTGTCTTGCATGAACCGCACGTTTGAGATCTCCCCAGAGTGGCTCGATGATATTAAGGTCAGGAGACTGTGATGGCCACTCCAGAACCTTCACCTTTTTCTGCTGTAACCACTGAAGGGTCAACTTGGCCTTGTGCTTAGGGTCATTGTTGTGCTGCAAAGTCAAAGAGTGTCCCATGCGCAGCTTTCGTGCAGAAGAATGAAAATTGTCTGCCAGTATTTTCTGATAAAATGCTGCATTCATCTTGCCATCAAGTTTCACAGGATTCCCTGTACCTTTAGAGCTCACTCCCCCCCAAAACATCAGTGAGCTACCACCATGCTTCACAGTGGGGATGGTATTCTGTTCACTATAGGCCTTGTTGACCCCTCTCCAAACATAGCGCTTATGGTTGTGACCAAAAAGCTCTATTTTGGTCTCGTCACTCCAAATTACAGTGTGCCAGAGGCTGTGAGGCGTGTTGTCGAGCATATTGTAACCATGCTTTTTTGTGGCATTGGCGCAGTAAAGGCTTCTTTCTGGCAACTCGACCATGCAGCTAATCTTTGTTCAAGTATCGTCGTATTGTGCTCCTTGTGTAAGGTTCTGTTTTGTTTTTTGCTCGTGTTCCTTAACGTAGCTTGCCCCTTTTGGTTCTGATTGATTTCACCTGTTTGTTGTTTTAGCTCCCTATTTAGTTTGCCCTCTTCTGTTAGCCCTTTGTCAGTCATTGCGTTGTTTGTCTGTCCCTGCCACCAATCCGTGTTTTTGCCTGCCTGACATTTCTTGTAGTTTCCTTGTTTTTTACCTGCCTCAGTTCCCTCATTAAAACACCTTTTGTTGCACTTCAAATCTGCGCTTGGGTCCTGCTTCACCTCCACTCATGACACGTTAAAACAACCACACCATCTTTTTCCAGAGCAGTCTGTAGTTCTCCTGAGGTTACCTGTGGGTTTTTCTTTGTATCCCGAACAATTCTTCTGGCAGTTTTGGCTGAAATCTATCTTGGTCATTTTCACCTTTGTGTGTCACCTTGTGTGTCTGTAACAAGGCCAAACATTCAAGGGTATGTAAAATTTTGATCAGGGCCATTTGGGTGATTTCTGTTATCATTATGATTTAAATAGGAGCCAAACAACTATGTGATAATAAATGGCTTTGTATGATCACTATCCTTAAATAAAAAACAGTTTTTTTTCATGATCAGTCATATTTTCAAAATCAATGCCAAAATTTCACAATTTCTGCCAGGAAATGCAAACTTATGAGCACAACTATATAATGATAGTTACTGTGGTGGTGGTAACTATCAATATCACTGTCACTTGCATATGAAAGAAAAATGAACGTTGTTGTGCCATGAAATGAAATAGTTTTGGCAGTGTAAAGTTCGTCTGCAGTCCCAATAGCGTGGGCTCAGTTCTTTTGACTATTCTAAATAGTAAGATTTAAGTATTACTGGCTTGCAAGCTATTACAATGCCCAGTGGCAAAAGCCATAGATCAAGGGTGCTCTGTTCCTGGAGAGCTACCATCCTATAGGTTTTCACTCAAACCCTAATTTTGCACACCTGATTCTAATAATGAGCTGGATTAAAAGCTAAATCAGGTTAGTCACAACTGGGGTTGGAGAGAAAACCTACAGGATGGCAGATCTCCAGGACCAGGATTGAGCAGCCCTGCCATAGATGTTATTTGTAGTGGAAGTAAACTTTTCATAAAAAAACATTAGTAAATTTTACACAACGCTTCATAGTGTCTAAATATTCAAACTTGGCGTGATGTTAATGCACGACAAAATTATCTAATGTTGAGACGCAAATTCATAATGAGGTAGTATGTCCCAATCAGTCCCAATACTGACATATTACCTTAACTCTTAGGAGTCCCTGATCGTATGACCGGTTTAAGATGTCGAAGCAGAAAAACGAAGTCACGTTGAGCGCAGCCGTCCACTTCTGTCGAAAGTGCTGTCTTGAAACTCCATTCTAGTTTTTGTTTTATGTTTTTAGACCAAGTAAAAACGGAGATATGATGATTTAAATTTGATATACAAATTTTATTTACACGTGCGAGATGAATGCAAAAAAGAATGCAAGATGGGATGGGACAGGCATTGCATTTATTTGAATATCTTCGTTGTTTTTTTGTCATAAAACGAAACAGAGAAAAATGTGTGAATCTGCTGACTCAGATCTTCAGGCTGCACATTTTAGGGAGGTGAGGAGGAGCCAACTGAGGAAAGAAGCGACAGTGAACGGCGGGAGATACGGAGTTGACAGACAGACAGAGAGACATATTATTGCTAGTTTTTGGAAGATTTTGAGTAGTTTAGGAGTACATCTGGAGTTTTTGTGGGGGAAAAATGAGGCGAACACTTCACGTTCAACAAGCCGTCGACTTATTCTTTCGACTGGACGACGAGGACACTTTGTGCAGTTCATCGTCGGAATCAAATATAAGTGGCGATGATGAAATTGAGGACCCGGCTATTGTTGTTGACAACGAGAGGTGAGACAAACTTTTTGTGAACATTTATTGCTTTCGTTTAGCTTATTATATATCATATCTATATATTACAGATATATATATATATATATATATATATATATATATATATATATATAT
>JACXGI010001220.1:0-71450 GCA_016801175.1 Esox masquinongy | reverse complement strand
GAGCAGCCTGGGCCATCTACAACCCCGACAACGAGCAGACAGAGGCCTACACAGAGGGAGCGTGGAAGGAAGAGTCAAACCAGGTCAAGATCTCCAGCCCAGTCAGGACAGCCACACCACAGCTCTGAGCCTTGGAAAACAGAGTGATCCTGATACTGCCCCACAAACCAGTAGGTTCATGCCCCGCAGAACACCAGGAGCCCAGGTGAATATGCATTCAGTACACTCACCAATGGACCTTTTCCAGCTGTACTTCACCACAGATACCACGAGGACACACTGCAAAAACACCAACAAGCAGGCAGCAAAAAATCAGGAAATGGGGAATAAGTACAAATGGACTGATGTTGGAGTTGAGGAACTGTACAAATTCCTTGGTCTCCTCACGTACACATCATTGGTGTCGCTGCCAAGTATCCAGGACTACTGGAAACAAAACCACCTCTTGTCTGTGCCGTTTCCAGCTACTGTCATGACAAGAGACAGATTCCGGTCGTTATTGTGGAACATCCACCTCAGTGATCCAGAGGAGGATGTCAGAAATTACCAGAAGAAGGGAACACCACAGTACGACAAGCTGTTCAGAGTCCAACCTCTGATGGATGTCATTCGGAATGTCTGCCAGGCTCATTACCACCCAAGGAAGGAACTGGCAGTCGATGAGAGGATGGTGGCAACTAAAGCGAAAACTGGCATGACACAATATATGAAGGACAAACCAACAAAATGGGGGATCAAGCTGTTCGTGTTGGCAGAGTCAAGCAATGGCTACACCATCAACTTCAACCTGTACATGGGCAAATCACACACACCCAGCATGCATGGACTGTCGTATGATGCTGTCATGGACCTCATTCAGCCATCGCATCTTGGGACAGGATACCATATTTATATGGACAACTTCTACACAAGCCCCAAACTGTTCCTTGGTTTGGCTAGCATGAAGTTTGGAGCCTGTGGTACCTACAGGGACAACAGGAAAGGGTGTCCTAGTGGCAGAGCAAATGCCCTCAACAAAAAAGAGAGGCACCGTAAGATGGATCAGATAGGACCCCCTGGTCTTTGTGAAGTGGATGGACACGCGGGAGGTGTCAGTGTGCTCCACAGTCCATCCAGCGTTTTCTGGTGAGGCTGTCCAGAGGAGAGTGAAGGGTGGAGATGGACACTGGGCAGTAAAAGACATTCCCTGCCCTACCCACATCATCGCCTACAACAAGAACATGGGAGGGGTTGACCTGTCAGACCAGCTTCTCCAGTATTACTCCACCCACCGCAGAACTGCTCGCTGGTACCGTATCCTGTTCCTGCACTTTGTGGACATTGCTACACCAAATGCCTACATCCTGCACTGTGAGATTAGCAACACACAACAGGTTCAGCACATGACACACAAGAACTTCCTGGTAGAACTGGTGTCCCAGCTGTGTGGAGTGGACAAGACAGGAGTTCCCATCCAAAGCAGCACTGACCATGTTCCTGTTGCCATTGCCGTGGCTACAGATGTAAAAGAGAGAGCCAAACAAGGCCGCAGCTCCTGCCAACGTTGCCACCAAGTGGAGAAGAAAAGGAACCTCACACCATGGAAATGCAAGGCCTGTGACGTAGCCCTCTGTCTCATTGTTGACAGAAACTGTTTTGAGGAGTGGCACAGAAATTTTTTAATTTTTTTTAATTTTTTTTTTAAAACACCTGATTTTGTTGTAAATAGTTGTATGAATAGTTTGATTTTGTGTTCATTTTACCTTTTGTATGTTATATTTGCACTATAGGAACCCCTCATACTCAAGGAATGAAAGCCCTGTAATGTAGCTCACTGTCTAATTGTACATAGTGTTTTGAAGAATTTCAAAGCTAAAAAGAAAAAAAACGCCTTTTGCCACACCTGCTTTTTGCTGTATATATTTTGATTTTATCTCAATTTTTCCTTTTTTATGTTATATTTGCACTATTTGGTAACCCCTCATACTCTGGGAATGCAAGGCCTGTAATGTAGCTCTCTGTATAATTGTGTACATAAACTGTTTTGAAGAGTGGCAAAGCTAAAAAGAAAAAACGCCTATGGCTACACCTGCTTTTTTTTGTAAATAGTTGTATATAGCTTGATTATATCTCAACTTTACCTTCATATGTTCACTTTTGCAACTTGTGTTTACATTTTAAACCTTTTAAAATGCTTGGTTGAGCATGTTTGTGTTTTTTATAGTAAAAAAGCTATCATTTTTCAAATCGGATTTTGTGTTTTTTGTGTATTTTTGGGTCCAGTATGTTGATACAGTATGTCAAAGTGAAAAACTAATTGTCAGGTCATATAGGTGATGTTGTGCTGAAAGAAAAGATACCAAACATTTGTATGGTAAACATTGTGTTATGTAGTATATAAAGGCAAAATCAAAGGTACTCAAAAACGGACAAAATAGCACAAGACTCCTAAGGGTTAAAATATACAAAACAGTACATACCATCACTCACGATGCACATACTTGTATACAATTTAAGAATCATCCCATTTGCAGTGAGTATTGCAGTGAGTGTTGAACAGATCGGAACAGTATCGAGCGTAAGTGCAGAGCATCCCATCACTAGAATTCACTAGACATTAGAGAAACTACTTTCAAAAAATATATTGTGATCTCTTTAAAACTTATTTTGGATACTACATGACTCCATGTGTTATTTCATAGTTTGGATGTCTTCACTATTATCCTACATTGTGGAAATTTGTAAAAATAAAGAAATATCCTTGAATAAGTAGGTTCGTTCAAACTTTTGACTGGTACAGTATATCTTCTGCCTGAATATCAGATCTGGAAAAAACCCATCCAGCACTTAAAGCCCAGTGAAAGGTGGCACATAGGAGAGGCTCACACTTTCCTTACTCTTACTGTTTTTCTTAGCCATATATACACACTCTAAAAATCTAATTTGTCTAGCAATAAAAATGGGTTACAGCTCCAACATGCACACTATTACAAACACAGAACTATTGCTTTTTCATGGCATTTCATAACACTGCATCACAAAGGAAGTGAATGCTATATTTGCTGTACTGGCTTTAGGTAGCCATTTAGTAAGTTGTTAGAAACATTGAAAGCTTCAAATGTTTCTTGATCTTTTTCCTTGCCATATACACAACTTCTAACCATCTCATAGGGGAATCAGTAAACTTGTGATACAGGAACAACGTCTTCCTATTCACACACACACACACACACTACACACCTATTGCTTTTACATTGAATGTTATAACACTGCAATACAAAATTGGGAGCATCAGCTAACCAAGTAGACGATTGACTTGCAATGCAATTATCACGAATACTAACTCACATCATACTTAGACACTCACTCTGCAATTCCTCTGTCTTCAAGTATATGGCCACCAACCAAATGCATGCCCTAGTCTCTTTATTGTGATGCGGTGTCTTCTGCCTCTCCTCATGCAGTACTGTACGTGCAGCCCAACCCATTCTTGTAAATGTTTTGGCAATACGGAGAAGTATTGGAACATCAGACTGTAGCAGCCTAAAGCTTAGTCATTAATCAGAGGTATTTGAGTTCTATACACATTAAGAAAACGCTTCTTTGGCACGTCGTATATTTCTGGAACGTATCTTTTTTATTGTTCCTCCATTCTGCGGCCTAATTCGTAAGTCTGGGTTGTCACGGGTGTATCACTAAGCACAGACGCCATCTTGATTCTTATACAGAGTACAAAACAAATTCAACTGCAAACCAGGAGAAGTCTAGCTCTTATTTATTTGTAACTCTGAGAGAATGAACTATCGGTAACACCTGCTCAACCCCTTGCACCGCTACATCTCAAGAAACCCAACACCCTCACCTCCCAAAGAAGGAAGCCCCGGAAAAACAGCTGTACAAATATTACCACCCCCCAGACCGTTCATACAATCTTTTACTCATAACCCTTTTTGACCTACCCCTCTCATACCACAAAATCACCTGCTCTAATCCCTCCCTCTCTAACCGGACATGTACCCACACCCCCAGAAAAGCAACTGTTAACAACCCAGACATAAATTAACAACCATTAAAATGTCATTTTTCATAATCCTTTTGACCTAACCCCTCTCATCCCACAGAATCACCTGCTCTACCCCTCCCTCTCTAACCGGACATGTAACTCCCGGAAAAACAAATGCTACCATCCGATCATAAATCAAAAATCATTTTCATATTCTTACACATATGCAGCTGTCAAAAGGTCAAAGCAATAAATCACTTCTGACAATCGGCGAATCCTATCTTCTTCTAAAATTGCCAAAAATTAGAATACTATTTGCCATGACTACAAGGTTAGACAAGAATTCTGGAAACTCATTGAGGAACACTGTGTATGGCCCGGGGGGCCTGTAAATAGTAGCTATGTAAAACGATTTATCAGCCTGGTTAACTTTTATGAGTAAAACTTCAAAAGAATGAAAACCAGTGATGTGTTTGAGAGTACATTTATATTTACTGTCATAAATATTAGCAACACCCCCTCCTTTTCGGGATGCACGGGGGATATGATCACTAGTATCCAGTCCGACTTGGTTCGATACTTGGTTCATTACAGTTCACTCTCTATATAAACAATATTGGTGATGGAATAAGACAGAAAAATATATCTATACGCTGACAACACTCATGTACATTACTGCTTCGTCAGCTGACCATGCATTATTGCAATTGGAGACAGATTTTAAGATACCACAAGGGTCTTTTTTGCAACTTAAAATGATTTTAAATGCAAAGAAAACAAATGTTATGATTTTTAATAGGTCCAAAAAGCTGGTTGAAAATGCACTTGCACACACTTGCTTAGATGGCTCCTGAATTAATCAATTCTCTGCATATAAATACTTAGGGATATGGCTGGATGATAAACTGTCTTTAAAATACATGTCGATGAACTCTGTAAAAGGCTAAAAAACAAGGTAGGCTTCCTCTATAGAAACAACATGTTTGTCCTCCACAAATAGAAAACAATCTAGTCTGTACATTTTATGTTTAATGTCCGTTCCAATGTTATACTTGTCTGTTTTTTTCGAAGACTAGATTGTTAACTATATTGCCTTATAAATTTCAATGATGGCATTTATTGTGATAAAGAAAATGTAAGTGCTGCCAGAATAATATCCTGCTGCTAGGTGACGATTACTGATTTTTTCGTCAAGTGAAAAGACGAGAGAATCATGTAAGCCAGCAAAGTGTTTGTCTATCCTGAACAAATCCTAATATCCACCAGAACTGTTTTATTTTAGACTTCTAATTACGTAGCTACAGAAGGTTGTAGCTCGCGAAGCTTTTGTCTGTCCTGAACATCCTGAGGCATAATATGTTTTATGAGTGACAGGAGGTGAACACGAGACCTGTTGTTCTGTAGTCCGCGTCTCTAACAATGGGTAGTCAGTCAGTCAGTCAGGCACTCACTCGCTCTTCTAGGCGAAAATTAAGAGACCACTGCAAAATAATCAGCTATAAACTACTGATAACATTACTCCCAAATTCCAAATAAAAACATTGTCCTTTAGAGTATTTATTTGTAGAAATTAACAAATTAAAAAGATTGTTTTCAGACCTCATTGTTTTCAGACCTCAAATACTGCAAAGAAAACAAATTCATTTTCATTTTTCAACAACAAAATACTAATGTTTTAACTTAGGAAGAGTTCAGAAATCAATATTTGGTGGAATAACCCTGATTTTTAATCACAGCTTTCACGCGTCTTGGCATGCTCTCCACCAGTCTGTCACATTGCTGTTGGGTGACTTTATGCCACTCCTGGCACAAAAATTCAAGTAGCTCGGCTTTGTTTGATGGCTTGTGACCATCAAATTCCAGAGGTTTTCAATGGGGTTCAGGTCTGGAGATTGGGCTGGCCATGACAGGGTCTTGATCTGGTGGTTCTCCATCCACACCTTGATTGACCTGGCTGTGTGGCATGGAGCATTGTCCTGCTGGAAAAAACTATTCTCAGAATTGGGGAACATTAGAGCAGAAGGAAGCAGGTGTTCTTCCAGGATAACCTTGTACTTGGCTTGATTCATGCGTCCTTCACAAAGACAAATCTGAATGATTCCAGCCTCGCTGAATCCACCAAATTTCACAGTGGGTGCGAGACACTGTGGCTTGTAGGCCTCTCCAGGTCTCCGTCTAACCATTAGACGACCAGGTGTTGGGCAAAGCTGAAAATTTGCCTGTTTCGAACCATCCTCGCCATGCACTTCACCCCATCTGCTGTTTGCCATTCTTTTTGTAGGTCACTTGATGTCATCTTACGGTTGTTGAGTGACATTCAAATGAGTTGACGGCCATCTTGGTCAGGGGACAGTTGTTTTCACCTTCTGCCAGTCTGTAGCTTTGTTGTCCCCAATGTCTGTTGCTTGACCTTGTTCTTATGAATCGCTGTCTTTGAAATTTTCAGGATGGGAGCAACCTGACGCTCACTGTATCCCTCTGCCAGTAAAGCCAGAATTGCACCCTTCTTTTCCTCACGCAAAGCTTTTCTTTTCAACTCTTTTGTAATGCTGAATAGTTATTTTTTTATTCAAATTTCCTTTGAGTTACTACTTGCACTGTTTTCGCCATCCTGCTGATCCTGTTGAAAGAGGATAGTGATGACCACAGCAGTGGTTTTTATACTTTTCCTTGTTAAATTAGGTTTGGTTCAGGTAATCACCTAATCAGTATCTCATTAAGTAAAATTAGGTGTGCCTGTGTTGGAATTTAACAGACACTGGAATGGAATGGCTGCCATACATGCAGAGATGCTGATTTAAGAAAAATTAGGAGTGGTCTCTTCATTTTTTCCAGAGCTGTATACATCAACTGACTTCTTCGTTAAGCGAAAAGACGAGAGAATCAATGCAAACCCCTCCTCTTTCACTGCACAAGGAGTTGTGGTTATAGTACCCCAAAAAGCATGCACGGTTGCATACTTCAAAAGTCCACCAGAAATAGTAGACCAACTGGGCACTTTCGGCATACTACCTTTAGTGTACTATGGTTTGGGACATACTAATCCTCTAGCATACTATATAGTATGCGATTTGCGATTCAGGTAAACACTTTTTGAAACACTTTGGGTCACATGATGCCAGGTGTGGAAAGATCACGTGTTATTGAACGAAAGGTGTGTTGTTAAGTCAAAAACAACTGTTTTAGATTTTGAAAACCAGGCACAGTACCAACAATTTTGAATGAATGGTGTCAATTTGTTGCAACTTAGCCTAGTTGGTAGTAACCATATACATGTCCTATTATATATGGCAATAAATCTTTCAGTATGCATCGCGACCTCTACTAGACACGTTATTAGCAATTTCGGTATAAACATTGCATGTGAATTCCAGTGGTGGCATTGCATCAGAAACAAAGTCTCAAGTAATGATGTGCTGCTATGCACACGCTCGATACTGTTCTGATCTTTTCGACACGCACTGCATAGGAAAATGTTACAAAACACTTAGTCATGTGATATTGAATGAAACCTGTGCCGGTTGAGTGTCAGACACTGACTGTCTTTGAATGAATTATGAAGATTACTGAGAGATTGTGCGAGTTAGCTGTGTGACAATTGTTTAAAGTTATCCTGGTTATTAGTAACTCGTTTTAAAGGGCTTGTTGCAAAGTGCAGGTTTTCACAGTTCTCTGGTGCCTAAGCACCCATGTTGATCGGTGTAGATACTTCCAAACACCGATCTCAAATAAACAACTTATTTAGCAATTGAAGTAGAAACATATTATCTGTACTTCAGTAGTGGTGTAGTGCATAGTCGCCGACTACTGCACAAGCCAGTTTGAATCCAGACAGTCTTTAGATATTTTTTTTCAATTGAAAAAAACACTTTATTGTCTTTAAATAATGTTTAATTTACTACATCCTATAAAACCCTTTTCACCCAGATGCTATATCAACTCAAACATTATAGTGGATGAATGGTTAAATGAAAAGTAAGCTGGAAAGGCAAGAAATATGTGGGATAGACACCCCTCATTCTAATTTCCCTTATCAATGGGAACACACACAAATACTGTTGCGCCACAAAATATTTTGGGACAATACATCTGTATTTTTTTTTCTAACCCGCAGATGTCCCTGTCGAGTAAATGTTAGGAGTGTTTTGTAAAGTTTCAACATAAATGTTTCCAGTTTCGTTTATCCTCTGTTTGTATTTAGAATTAATCAAATTAAATAAAAAATAATTCTGTAATATGTATTGATTTTTTTATACAGATGTTGCTCATCTAATTACAGCGTTTTCTTACCGCGATAACATCAGGTAGATTGCGTTGAAATGCGGTAGATTGCACCAAACTGTGATTGCACTATTCTAAAGCATGGGGGAGCTAGAACGCTGAAAATGCTATTATTTCTCAAAAATTGTTTTCTGAACAATAGTTGCACACAATGTTTACAATGTTCCTAACATTACAGCTCCTAACATAACAGGTTTAATTTAAAAGTGAAATGTTTCCAGTTGCGTCTTCATCACTGCTATAATTACAATGTTTTTTTTTTGGAAACACTAATAGCGAATACACATAAATAAATACTATTTGTTTAAACACTTTAATTATCTTAAGAAATAATATAATACAAAACACAGCTATTTGCTTAGATCATGGTTTTGAAGTAGAGTATGGTAGAAGAACGCATCTTATGACAATTCGCAAACTGACTTTATAACCGGCAGTAGGCTATACAGTATACTCTCCTAATTGGTCAGACTACCTTTCAATTTCACTTCCTGTTTTTTTCGTTCTACAACGCTGAATAAAGCTTGAGAATAAGAGTTCAGTTGTTGGAGAAACAAAATTATTATATCCTTATTATTACTGGCTTTTCTCTGTTGAGTTGGGAAAACTATAAAACCATGCACAAACTATAACACCAAAAATATGATACTGTATTTTCTGCTTCAACACCTAAATTATGTTGTACACATTTTTTTTTCGACATAACCAAATACAGGATTTACACTAGTCTAGAACTGCCAGGCCTTTCAGACCCCCAATATACATGTAGTAAAGCTTCGTTAGCATTCAGTAGTCTAAAAAAAAATTAATTACAGGATTTCTTTTAAATGTCAAATTTGAGGAATACAATAATGTGTCTGTATTTCAGGTCTTATAATACCAATAAGAAAAAAACAACTTCAAAAGGACACCCACTATAACATTTTCATTTGTTTATTAGGCTTTAAAAACAAATTACATTAAAATACACCACACGTAAATGGTTCAGAATAAATCCAACAGTGTTGTTCTTATTTTGAACTAATTTTGACAATGTTCACAAGAGGTGCTTAGGGGGTGCTATCTCGATGCATGTATGTGCTGACATGAATGGCTTTGATGAGCGCTGCCGCGAACTGCCCAGCTTTCTTAAAATTCAATGCCACGACTGTTGCTACTTCTATAAGAGAAAACGAAACAAGTTTTCATGATCTCAAACATCTAGGCCTAATACTCAAGGACTCATAGACAAATCAGCACCATTGACAGAAAATGTGGTTAAAACGGCGTAACCGGGTTTAAGAGCCTGCACTCCAATTGACCACTATATTCTCTATTCCATTACGAGAATTGTGAATGATTGTTTTGTATCTCAGGAATTATGCAATACATCATGTGGAGTTTAATTAAGCTTTAGGTCAAATTGGCCAATACATTTCTTAAAATAAAGGTCTGATAGTCATAAATGACTGCCTTTCGTTTTTGATACTCTGTTTTCACACGACACTCGAATGATTAAACAACATAAAAGCATTCAGAGTACATTCTGCACATAAAGTACACATTTTCAACAACAACAAATCACTAAATTAAATGATGTCTAGGCCTATAACCTGTATTTGTAAAATGACTTATTAAATACGAGAACAAAATAAAAAGTGTTATCGATACACGGCCTATCGGCTGCCAAGAAAATGTAAGTGCCCAGCATTTTTAGGGAACATTTTGCTTATAGCGTGTATAAAATTAAACAGTAAATGTACTTGATTGGAATTAAGTTAAACAAAAAAAGCCTTAATATCATGCATCCAAAATCAAAATATGTTATTTCAATGCGCTACATTTTTAAAAAGTGCTTTCAAATATTAAGCACTCTGCATTTAACCAACTAATACACAAACACTGAAAGGCTTAAGAATAATAACAATTATATAGCCAGTTCTTTTCCAAGTTGTTTCATTCATAGAAGGACAATTTGCCTGTTTTTGTGGTTCAAGTTCAAAGTTTAAATGCACTAGACAGCAACAGTACATTTTGCTAATCAGTATACCCTTTCAGCTAGCCCACCTCAATTCTTTATAGAAATGTGTTGTATGTAGAATTGTTTTAGACAAGTTGCAATTCTAGAAATTTGACTTGCGCGAAAGACCAGATGTCATGTAATATCAAAGTGATCAGTCTTTTTTTTCTTTAACAGAAGGCAAGAAAGCTACCTACAACTTTCTAGTAGACACTTCAGAGAAGACTACAATCTGTCATTTGTAATACAAATAAAAAGCAATTATAATGTAATTAAACAAAATATTAAGGTGGCCAATAATTAGGGACGGTGGCTGATAATAGGGGGTCGTATTTTCTAGCTACGTCACTAACCAACTACCTAAAATTTCAAAAAGGACCATTAATGACATGCTAGCTTACATTTTTATGTCACTAATAATCATCATAAAGATTGATGACTTGATCAAATGATTACTCAGCACAAGATGTTTTTCAAAATTGCTGTTGGATATGCCGATAATAGGGGGTGCTACAAGATTAGCTAGCCTTAATGTGTTTTTTAAATCAAATTGCTTCACGCTAACAGAAAAACATACAAATCTGAGTAATGTATTTACCATTGGTTTTTAATAATGGTAGAAGCACACACATCTTAAACACATCTCAAAGTAGACCAAAAATGCTGGCTAGATACAATAGTACCCAGGCAGTCGCAAATCACTCTTAATAGGCGATACCCCCAGATAAAGGATCATGCTCCTTGTGGTTGAATGCGAATTCACTTAACAAAGAGAATCAAGTGTAATGTTTATGACATAATTGATCAGTGTTAACCACATGCAGCAGGACAAAATCTGTTTTAGTCATCGGCGATTCCATTACCCGCAGTGTTAGACTAAAGAATCAGCCAGCGATCGTACACTGTTTACCGGGGGGCAGAGCCACCGACGTAGCCGGAAATCTGGAGTTGGTGCTAGCGAAGTCTAAAACTGGCAAGTATTTAGAGTACAGAGATATTGTTATTCACGATGGCACCAACAACGTTAGGATGAAACGTCTGAGGTTACGAAGCATAACATAGCATCAGGGTGTAAACTAGCTAGAAAGGTGTGTCGGCATCGAGTAATTGTCTCTGGCCCCCTCCCAGCTAGGGGTAGTGACGAGCTCTACTGCAGACTTGCGCAACTCAATCGCTGGCTGAAAACGGAGTTCTGCCCGTCGCAGGAGGTAGAGTTTGTAGATAACAAACTCTCTCTTTCTGGGACTCTCCCAGAAATAGGGCCAGGCCTGATCTGCTGAAGAGCGACGGACTCCATCCTAGCTGGAGTGGTGCTCTTCTTTTATCTAGGAACATTGACAGGAGTCTCACTCCTATAGCCTCACCATGAGACAGGGTGCAGGTCAGGCCGCAGGCTGTTAGCCAGCCTGCCAGCATAGTGGAGTCTGTCGATAGCATAGCCAGAGTAGTTAGTAAAGTTTTACCTATTGCCACTGTGACTCATTCCAGGCTGAGAAAAGTTAAACAAGGTAGTGCTAACAATAGCAACCTTATTAAGATGAAGCTTTCCTCCACCTCGGTCACAAATAAAAATGACTGTATCACCTCGCATCTCAAAATGGGACTCCTAAATGTTTGATCCCTTGCTCCAAAGGCAGTTGCAGTAAATGAATTAATCTCTGATCATAAACTAGATGTTATTGGCTTGTGTGAAACATGGCTAAAGCCTGATGAATTTACTGCCCTAAATGAGGCCTCTCATCCTGGCTATACTAGTGATCATATCCCCCGTGCATCCCGAAAAGGAGGGGGTGTTGCTAATATTTATGACAGTAAATATAAATTTACTCTTAAACAAATCACTGGTTTTCATTCTTTTGAAGTTTTACTCATGAAAGTTAACCAGGCTGATAAATTGTTTTACATAGCTACTATTTACAGGCCCCCCGGGCCATACACAATGTTCCTCAATGAGTTTCCAGAATTTTTGTCTAACCTTGTAGTCATGGCAGATAGTATTCAAATTTTTGGCGATTGCAATATTCATATGGGAAAGTCCAATGACCCTCTTCAAAAAGCCTTTGAAGCCATAATTGACTCAATGGGTTTCATCCAACATGTCTCAGGTCCAACACACTGCCACAATCATACCTTAGATTTAGTCATGTCATGAGAAATAGATATTATAGATCTAATAATTTCCCCCCAAAATCCTGGAATATCAGATCACTGTCTTATTACATTTACCGTTAAAACAAGAAATCCACTTGCTCCGCAAACAACGAGTTTCAAAAGCCATACTATAAATTCTCAGACTACAAATAGATTTCTTGATATTCTTACAAGCTCGCTCATCAACGACAGAGTAAATAAATCCACAAACGATCTAATCGAGGATCTAAACTCAACACAGCGAAATACTTTAGATACGGTCGCACCACTAAAAACAAAAGAAATACGCAACAAGAAACTTCCCTGGTGCACAGACAATACTAGAGCACTCAAGCAAGCCTCCAGAAAATTGGAGCGAAAGTGGCGCTCCACGAAGTTGGAAGTATTCAGACTAGCCTGGATAGACAGTACACTACAATACCGAAAATCACTCACATCTGCTCAATCAGCTTATTTCTCCAACCTGATTGAGGTGAAAAAAAACAATCCAAAATTTCTCTTCGATACAGTTGCAAAGTTAACAAAAAAGCAATGCTCAACAAGTGAAGTGGGTCTTCACTTTAGCTGTAATGAATACATGAACTACTTTGAAAAGATCATCACCATTAGAAAACAAATATCTGACTCCTCCTTAAATAGTTATAGTCCCCAAAATCTCAGTTGTCCTGAGAATGTCCTGAACCTCCCTGACCAGGTTTCAATGGGGACACTTGAATTTCTTGATCCCGTATCGCTCAACACATTCACTAAATTTGTAATGAGTTCTAAACCCACAAATTGTCAGCTAGAACCGATTCCAACAAAATTATTTAAGGAGCTATTTCCTGTGCTAGGTCAGCCAATGTTGAACATAATAAATTGCTCCCTTTCCTCTGGATGTGTAACAAACTCACTAAAAATAGCGGAAATTAATCCTCTTCTAAAAAAATCGAATCTGGATCCAGACATATTAAACAATTATAGGCCAATATCGAACCTCCCGTTCCTCTCAAAAATCTCTCAAAAAATGTTTCCCAACAACTGAATGCCTTCCTGAAGACAAATAATATTTATGAAATGCTCCAGTCCGGTTTCAGACCCCATCATATCACAGAGACTGCACTCGTGAAGGTAACAAATGACCTTTAAATGGCATCAGACAAAGGTTCCGCATCCGTCCTGTTGCTTCATGATCTTAGTGCTGCTTTTGACACTATTAATCACTCCCTTCTCTTAGAGAGACTAGAAACCCATATTGGGCTACTTGGACATGTTCTAGCCTGGTGTAAATCTTATTTATCTGAAACATATCAGTTCGTATGTGTGGATGGCATATCCTCTGACAAATCAAAGGTATGTTTTGGTGTTCCTCAAGGCTCGGTTCTGAGCCCATTATTGTTCTCACTATATATGCTGCCTCTGGGTGATGTAATCCGGAATCACAATGTCAATTTTCACTGTTATGCTGATGACACACAGTTATATATTTCAATGAAGCATGGAGAAGCCCCAAAATTAGCTACTTTGGAAGCATGCGTTTCAGATATTAGGAAGTGGATGACAGAGGACTTCTTGCTTTTAAACTCAAGAAAAACAGAAATGCTTGTTTTAGGACCCAAGAAACAAAGAGCTTTGTTGTCAGATCTCACTGTGAACCTCGACGGCTACATGGTCGCATCCCAAAAAACTGTAAGAAACCTCGGCGTTACCCTTGACCCTGACCTCTCCTTTGATGAACATATAAAATATGGCTCAAGAGTTGCTTATTTTCATCTTCAAAACATTGCAAAAATCAGAAACTTTCTATCAAAAACTGATGCAGAAAAACTAATCCATGCTTTTGTTACTTCTAGATTAGATTACTGCAATGCTCTTCTTTCCGGTTACCCTGATAAATCAATAAATACTTCCATTAGTGAACTTCAATTAAAAACTTCAATTAAAAATAAAAACTTCAGTTAGTGCTGCACACAGCTGCTAGAATCCTAACTAGAACAAAAAAATTTGAACACATTACTCCAGTACTAGCCTCTTTACACTGGCTGCCTGTTAGGATTAGGGCTGATTTTAAGGTTTTATTGTTAACTTATAAATCAGTATATGGACTTGCTCCTACTTACCTCGCTGAAATGATCCAGCCATACATACCTACACGTAACCTTAGATCGCAAGATGCAGGCCTTTTAATTTTACCTAGAATTTCTAAACAGCCGGAGGCAGGGCCTTCTCTCATAGAGCTCCACTACTGTGGAATGATTTGCCAATTAAGGTTAGAAATGCAAACTCAGTGCAAACTTTCAAGTGTCTACTAAAGACTAATCTCTACAGCATGGTCTATGATTAAGTGTAGTCTGGCCCAGGGGCGTGAAGGTGAGCAGAAAGGCTTGATACTGTCCACCCTTGCCGTCTTGCCAGGTGGGCTCTCATCGCCTCTGGGATGCCCTCCCTCCAATGCCATTCGGGGGCGGATTCACTGGCTTGTTGTTGTCGTCTCTCTGTTGCGCTCTTGGACTGCACTCTGCTGGCAATGCTCGGCCCTCATTCAGGGTGGTTGCGGTTGGTGGGGGTCCCTTTGGTTGATGCTTGGCAATGTGGGTGGATTGATTTCTTGCCTATACCTCCCGGATAGGGCCACAGTGTCACTGGACCCCCCTGTCTCAGCCCCAAGGTCTTATGCTGCTATATTATTGTGCTGGGGGAGTAGGGTCTGTTCTCCTTCTCCACTATAAATCCTTGTAGATCTAAGGAATGCATTTTCTAAATCTTCCGTCTCTTGCCGTTTTAAACTTAGGAGGACATGAGGTCCTGGCCCACACCTGACGAGTACCAGGCTTGAAAGACCCATTGCCTTCCCTGTCCAAAGTCCTCCTGGTTGTGTTGCAGATCAAGACAATACGTGATGATTTCAGCTGCCACTGTGCTGACACCTCCCCCCTCCCATGTTGTCCCTGTCCTTGTCCATCTGGTCATGCTTCCGACCTGCACTAAGTTCAAATAGACTCTGGACTCAGCCCACATGCATCTATTAATTATTACAACTTGTACTCATAAAATGTTCACGCGGCGCAGCCAGAAGAGGACTGGTCACCCCTCTGAGCCTGGTTCCTCTCTAGGTTTCTTCCTAAATTTCGGCCTTCTTAGGGAGTTTTTCCTAGCCACTGAAATTTAGCACTACTGTTGTTTGGTCCTTGGGGTTTAAGGCCGGGTGTTTTGTAAAAGCACTTTGTGACAACTGCTGATGTAAAAAGGGCTTTATAAATAAATTTGATTGATTGATTGATTTACCTCTAAACTTAGTATTGCAGTCTGATTCATGAAATTCCTTTTTTTATTAGGAGAGAAAGAAAATATGAAACATATAATCTGTCTGATTAGGCCTATATTAAATTTCACTGATTATTTTATAATAGTAATTAATTATTAGTGAAACAAAATAAAAATGATATCCTTGACTGTTTCATAATTCTTTGATATTAGGTTAGCTTTATGCAAATCGTTTTACCTATAGTAATAAAACATTGAAATGGATTTATCTATAAAGAATTTAAAATGTTTCATTTTATAGATGTTTAGAGCCTTATTAAATAAACAAAAATACTGTAGCCTGTGTTCTTTGAAATTTTCTTTTTTTCTTATTTGTTGTTTCATAAGACCTCCAATAAAAAGCAATGAAATTCTTCTTCATATAATTAATCTAAAAGCCCTGGCATTTCTAGTGTTACTAACTGATTAGGCAAGTGACTGTACAAGTCGCGTAACAGGCGCTTTGTCTCCCCTGGCTCTCTTCTTCGGTTAATGTCGAATTATTAATTAACAGTAATTCATCGACTTTAGTCCATCGTAAATAAACAAATTACATTTTCTTTTCAAACATCATTTTATTTGAAACTTTAGGGAAAAAAACAATCGTTATTTACCTCTGAAAATATTCATGAATCAATGATGGTTGAACGTGTAGCCTATTGCTCGACCGAAACGTCCTTCACGTAAACACCCTATGTTATATACTTTAAATATATTTTCGTTTGGGTCTGCTGTGGCATTTTGTACTTTATCAAAGAAATTTGGTGGGAAAAAACATTGTTTTAAATTAAATACGAGAACAAAATATAAGGCTATTTTCAAAAAATCCAACATCTAAATTACTATTCAGTAATGTCAGAGGTTGCGTGACAGTTGGGAGTTTATGCAATCAAACACAGCAACATAGCAATCCATGAATAGGATTATCGTAGACAATTTTCCGCTCATTTGAATGTTTTATTATGGCCATAGGGTTGAATTAGAAGCAGTTAACACTTCAATAACAGCAGTTTCAGACAGGTATTGACGTTCTCACAGACGCCCCCTGGTGGCCATTCTTATTTTGTATTTAATATTTTTGTCCATGCCACATTGCATTGTAAGTTGCTGCGGTATACCGCAGTATAACAAGCCATGCCCCGTTGCGGACCGCCCCCTTGGAGCTGGAATTAAATTAGCAACATCTGTACCACCCTGGCAATTCTGTCCTGGTAAGTTGATTTCAGGACAGCAAAGACCCTGACCATCTTCCAAATACATCTGAAACCCTTTGTGGAGTACAAAATCACACAATAGTGGACATTGGCTTATGGCAGTTCTAATGTCTAAAAAATATTTTCAAATGTATGAGACTCTCACCCAGCATGGCCTTGCCCTCGTCCTCCAATTCAAAGCGCAGTGTCTGCAGCTCCTGTTCAGACTGCTGTTTGAGGATGTCCAGTGTGCGTCTGTGGACATCTTTCAGCGCAAGCACCTCCTCTCTCTGCTCCTGTTTCAAACGTTCCTCCAAAGCCTACCTCCCAACCACACACACAAAATTGAATTGATCAACAAATCATTGTAAATATTTCCAAAACATATAAAGATACAAGGTTACTATGTACTACATAAACTCCTTCATGTATATATTTTAACGCTGCAGGTAGGAGGCAGGACACAGGCGCAGGGAGAACAGAGGACTTATAATAAAATAAGTAAGACATAACAAAACTAAACATGATATGAACAGAATCCAAAACAATGACCGACAAGATACAAAAGGGAAGAAGAAACTTTTAAATAGGGACAGGAACACAAGAGGGCAATAACATGGAACAGGTGTCTGTGCTCTAAATGAGGGAGGGAGGGCATTGGATCTCACTGGCACGGCAGGCCTGCCATGCCATGACATGACATATATATAGTATACAATAACATATACAGCTGGTGGACAAAATTATGTAAACACCTTACAATATATTAATATCAAGGACAAAATAAGGAGTATGGCCAGATCCTTTGCCTATAAAACAGCTCCAATCCTTCCTGTAATGCTGGCATAGAAGTCCTGAATTATGTTTAGAGGGATATTCTTCAAAACGGTGAGGTGGAATGAAGGATGTGGAAATCTTCTTGGCACTCTGCGCTCCAGATCTTCCCTTAAAGGTTCAATTATGTTCATATCTGGTGATTGGGGTGGCCATGGAAGGTGTTTGATGTTATCAGGGTGTACATAAAAAAAAAATTGAATGCATTTAGCAGTGTGTATGGGGGTATTATAATCCTGGAATATTGGAATCTCATGAGGTAACAGTGTTTAAACCATAAGGTGCCCTTGGTCCTGTAAAATAGCCTCATATTGCTTGGCTATTAAACAACTATGCAGAGCAATCAATGACCCCAGCAAGATGGCTGCCCATACCATTACGGATCCCCCACATCTTTAAAAGTTGGCAGCAGACATTGTGGGCTGGAAGCATCCTTTGGCTTTCTTCAAACTTAAACCTATTCAGATGTAGGAAATAGGTTTGCTCAGCTGTCTAGGTTTTGTGCTCCTTACACCAAGTTATGTCTTTGTGCGCTGGCCTTGGATACAAGTGATGAGCTCATGACCAACACATTGTTTTGAGACTGGGTCACAGAGGTCCAACACATCTGCATGTCCGTGTGCCAAGCACAGACCGACGGCATTTTGGAACGCTTCAATCAGACCTTGAAGCGGATGCTCCGAAGGGTAACGACCAAGAACGGCTGTGACTGGGACCTGCCGTATGTGCTCTTCGGTGTGCGAGAAATACCCCAGTTCTCCACCGGGTTTCTGCCCTTAAGAGTTGTATGGCTGATGGCCCCGTGGCCTACTGGATGTCGCAAAAGAGGGAACAGCAACCATCACCATAGAGGTTGATTGTAGAGCACATTCAGGGCAAGAGGGACCAGATGAATTGGGTCCTACCCATTGTGCGTCAGCACATGTAGGTCTCCAAAGACCATCAACAATGAACCTACAACCAGCCTGCCCTCATCTGTGAGTGTTGGTGCTGATGCACACCAGTGCCTGCAAATTTCTGGCAACCTGACAATGCCCCTATACCATCACATAGCATAGATGGCCAAAAAATTACTGGGTTGGCAACCCCCAAGGCGGCACCCTGAGTGGGTCTATCATGACAATTGAGAAATGGGAGAAGCCACCCCCTCCCCTCTCGGCCTTTGCTGCCATCACCCGGGAAGAAGTTGCCCTAGGGGAACTGAAAGAGCTGGTGGACCAGTTTTCCAAGGTCTTCTCCTCGGTCCCTGGATGGACTCATGTGATACAACATCAGATCCATACCAAGCCAGGGCTGGTGGTGAGGCTACGACCGTATAGGATCCCAGGCAGGCCGTAGAAGAGGAAGTGGAGAGCATGATATCATCAAGAAATCCCATAACATGCAGAAGTCCCAGAACATAGATATCATCGAGAAGTCCCATAGCCCGTGGTCCAAAAGCCGGATGGCACACTCAAGTTCTTCAACGACTTCAAGAGGCTGAACAAAGTGCTCATTTCGACAGCTCCCCCATGCCCAGGTGGAGGACCTGGTAGATCTGACAAAGGGCTATTGGCAGTTGCCCCTAGTCCCATCTACCAGGGCTAAAACTGCCTTCAGCACCCCTAGTGGTCACTGGCAGTATTCAGTCTTGCCGTTTGGACTCCATGTGGCCCCTGCTACCTTCCAGCACCTCATGGACATGCAGCTGCCTACCTCAACTATGTGGCCATCCATGCCAGGACCGGGGTGGAAAATCAGGATAGTCTTTAGAAGGTCTTGGGGGAGCTCCAGCAGGCCGGCTTTACCGCCAATCCCAAGAAGAGCCACCTGGGGCTGTCAGAACGTCAGGACATTGCCTGTTGAGACTGCAACAACAGAAAGTAGAGACAGTCCGGTCATTCCCTCAACCCACCACCAAAACCCAGGTTTGTGGCTACTTGGGGTTGGCCAGCTACCACCACTGGTTCGTGCCTAATTTCTCCTCATTCGCTGTTCCCCTTACAGACCCGACCAAAAACTGCCGGCCGGAAATAGTGGGATGGACGCCGAAAATGCCTTCCAACAAATGAAAGGAGCCCTCGCAACCAAACCCATCCTGAGCACATTGGACTTCAATCTGCCCTTCACTGTGCAGACGTATGTGTCAGAGATTGGCATAGGTGCAGTGTTGTTCCAGGAGGTTGATGGTGAGGAACACATGGTGCTGTTCATCAGCAAGAAACTGAAGCCACCCGAAACCAGGCACGTTCTGGTGGTCGAGAACGAGGCTTTGGCCATACGATGGGTGCTCCAAGAGTTGAGGTATTACCTCCTGGGATGGCCCTTGGTGACGGATCACATGTTGCTTCAGTCAGTGGCCCCAGCCAGAGACACTAATATGTGACTGACATGGACGTTCAGGACTGAGCCAGGTCAGCACGCCCCTGACCATTGTGGGTTAGCACCTGAATAAGCAGTGTCCTTAGTTCCTTTGGATAAGGTGGGGGGACAGCCCGCCCTTTGGGTAAAACCTATGTATTGTTGACATAAGACAGCTGTGCAGTATATTACCCCACCCCTTTTAACTGTAATAAATACTGACTGTATTCATTACAGTCAGTATTTATATATCAGAGAATCAGAGATTTATTTTGTAAGCTTTTGACGCGTCTCTCTATTTACAAATAAACTGCCAAGAGAAATAAATTATGCCAAGAGAATTGTCTCTGTACTTACTTCCCTTAAGAGTTCCTAATGATGGAATTATCATCACAGCAGCCAATGTTTATGTTTTTTTTATGTTGTGCAGCCTTTCACCTGACCCTTTAGTTTGGTTGGAAATAAAACGCCTTTGGCCACGTCTCTGAACACTACCCACTTCCGTGTCTTTTCTGTGTTTTGCTACAATATATGTATATACAGTAGATTTTATTAAAGCCGATATACATTATGAGTGGCAGCATGCTGCACATTTGGAATATAAACACAAGTCAACTGCTGATGATCTGCAGCTTCCTTGGTTTATATAAACCTGCAAGAAGACAATTACATACTGCCATACCCTATTCAGACATTTTTAAACACTTCAGTGTTTCTGATTACGAACAATCATCATCAACTAACAACAGTAAATGTATATACAAGTACAAGCAAAAACTTGGACACACCTACTCATTCACAGGTATTTCTTTAGTTTTACAATTTTCCACACTGTACAATTTTAAGGAGGACCTCAAATCTATGAAATAACATATATGGAATAATGTAGGAACCAACAGTGTAAAACAAATCAGAATACAATTCACATTGTCGCCATCTTAATGACAGCTTTGCACACTTTTTGCATTCTCCCCACCAGTTTCATGAATGTGTTTCTATTAATAAATGTGCCTTGTTAATTTGTGGAATTTTGTTCCTTCTTAATATGTTTGAGCCAATCAGTTGTGTTGTGACAAGGTAAGTTTGTTATACAGAAGATCAATATTACGTCTGTACTATAGAAGTCCATATTATGGCAAGAACAGCTCAAATAACCAAAAAGAAATGACAAGTAACAGTCACATCTCAACAGACTGTGAGAATCAGGCATTCGTGGTCATATTGCTGCAAAAGAATCTACTACTGAAGGACAAATAATAAGAGACTAGCTTGGGCCAAGACACAAGATAACTGGAAATTTGACCTGTGAAAATCTGTCCTTTGGTCTGATGAGAGCAAATTTGAGATTTTTGATTCCAACCACCGTGAACGGATGGGTGGGTGAACGGATGATCTGCACTACGTGCATGCCTTTTTCTTTTTGATGCTTGGTTGGCTTGGTCTTGCTAGTTTGAAACAGTCAAGCAGTATTTTTTGCTCTCAATGGGTCTGTGAAGTTGGTGTGAGTATTTAGGCTTGTTAATTTCCTCAAACAGCATCGTGAAGCAACATTTTGTCCAGTGTTGTCGGCTGCGACAAAGACTGTCGCCGAAACAAAGACAGTTCTGCTGAGTTGTTCTGCCAAGATAAGACAGTCGCCAAAACAGACAGTTCTGCCAAGTTGTTCGGCAGAGTTATTCAAGGAAGATAAATTAGGAACATACTCAATTAATTTTACTATGATACTTATCTGTTGCCCCGTTTAAAATATATATTTTTTTAATTATCCTGTGTAAATAATAAAACTGCTGTCCGTTTTTTGCAATGTGACACTATCCCATCCCTGTTCTCCTGTCTTTATCATATCTATAGTCACACCGAATGCCTTGGCCAAAACCTTTGTGTTCCCTGGCTGAATAACCCATGTGGAATACCTAATGTGTTTGGAACATTCAATATTTTTTCAGCAAGGCTGAATTCATCAGAACCTATGCTGCCCTCCAGGCTCTTGACTTCCTGGTCCTTGCAGAAACATGGATTTCCCAGGAAAATACTGCCACTCCAGCTGCTCTCTCTTCATCTGATTAAGTGTTTTCCCATAGTCCATGAGCATCTGGTCACATCTTCAAATTGGAGATTCTCTCTCTTTCCTCTTAAGCTGCGCTTCCACCGCAGGAACTTTACCCAGCAAATAGGAAACTTTCGAGGAACTCACTGCGTTTCCACCTCAGGGACCAGGGTCTAAATTAAGTTCCGGGGACTCTATTTTACCCCTAAAAAAGTCCCTGCTTGGAGGGTAGTACTTTCCCAAAGTACAAGAACTTTGGGGGCTAGGGCTTGCAGCGCAGAACATTTCTGATTGGTTGAGTGGAGGCTACTCACAGAGCTTTTCAACCACCATTTTTAAATGTCTGCGGCTGTCCTCAGCATATAGTAAAGGAGTTAGTAAAAGTGTGTATTCTGCTTATTGTGTACCCAAATGGATGGTGAAACACGACACATTCTGTAGTACTTACATATCTGAAACACACACAAAAAGGTGCCAAAAATAAGTCGATGTGGTCTACAATAACATTATTCACAATTGTGATTTACTTAAACGTATATACTAAACTCTTAGCAGTCTTGTTCTTTGTGCGTGATGGCGTAAATCCATCTCCGTCATCTCAAGGTCAATCTCCGCAATAGCTCGTAAAATCTGTTTACTTGCTTTAAGTCTAGCATTTTGGGCATTTTGAATCTGCTTTATAATAATAATAATAACTTTATTTGTATAGCGCTTTTCTAGTACAGGTACCCAAAGTGCTTTAAAACACAAAAACAGAAATAGAAATACATTAAATAAAAATAAAAAAATATATAAAAACATGTATATGAAAACAAGAAACCAGGCAAGCCTAGTTCAGCCGGCCTGCAACAGAAAGCCTAGTTGAGCCGGTCACCCACATGAAAGGCTGTGTCATTAACCACTATACCACGGCGCTGTACATTTGCCAGGTGTCAGTATAGCTCCTTGTGTCTATCCTGAACACATCCTCTTTTGCCACTGGCCGTTTTAACAGTTAATTGGTCATTTGTGAATGACATTGATACAGTTAAACTGACTAACGTTTTTTACTAAGTTTACCTGCACCACAAATAGCGTCTATGTATGGCGTTTGCCACTGGCCGTTTTAACAGCGTATTAGCCAGTAATAAGCTTTACCGGTATCTACTAACTTACTGGAATAGTCATAAGAATTGAGCAGTTGCTAGCGAGTCTGCCAAAGCTATTTCATTTCATGGCATAAGAACGTATTTTTTTCTTCCATGGCAAAACAACATACTTTTTTCTTTCATTCGTGAATGACATTTACAAAATAACTATCAATAAAGGCGATGATAAATAACTTTTTCATCAAGTGAAAAGACGAGACAATCGTGGAATCTAATCTCAGAAATAATTAACAAACATTGTTGCTCTCAATAGATTCAAGCTTAGGTCTTCCACATTAGAGGCACTGTCTTTAAACACTACGCCACGGCATTACACGTTTCAGCAGTCGCTAGACTCAATTGAGGATTGTGTTATACTGACTAACATTTCTTATTAAGTTTACCTCCACCATAGCATCTATGAACTGTATTGCTTTTGCCACTGGCCGTTTTAACAGCTTATTAGCCTGTAATAGGCTTACTAGTATCTACTAACTTCCTAGGAATAATCATAAGAACTGGTAGCGAGACTGAAGATGAACTTTTCCATGCCAGAAACAGTCGCAATATAACCGTATACAGTTTCAGTTAAGGCTTACTTTAACATAACTACTGTATGTTGTAGCCAGCAAATGTGTTTCTCTATCCTGACCCAAAACGCATGCATGGATGCGTACTTCGAAAATCCACCAGAAACAGTCGCAATATAACCGTAAACTGTTTTATTTCAGGCTTACTATAATGCAGATATTGAAGTTTTAGTCTATACGGAATAATTCATAACACGTACTTCGCTTCGCCTGCGAGAAGATACGAACTCCGCATAAGTCCGCTTCTCCAACCACTACGCTATTTAACAAGGGCTGGTTGGGTAGTCAGTCAGTCAGTCACTCACTCACTCAGTCAGTAAGAGACATTCGCTCTTCTTGGCTGGCTCTGCTTACGCGGTCCGGCAAAAATAATAAAGGAAGTATAAAGAATAAACAAAATATAAAGTCACAATTATAAAATATTTGTAAAAGCCATCTTATAAAAACAAGTTTTTAGGTAAGATTTACAAGAATGCATTGACTTAACATCTCGGACATTCTGTGGTAGGCTGTTCCAGAGTCTAGGGTCCGTGCAGCAAAGGCCCGGTTCCCTATAGTTTTCAATCTAGACTCTGGGACAGCCAGAAGTCCTATTACAGCTGATCTGAGGGGCCTAAAAGTACAGTATGGGTTTCGCATGTTACTAATATAATCAGGTGCCAGACCAAATAGTGCATTAAAAGTGATAAGTAGAATTTTAAAATCTACTCTGAACTTCACCAGTAACCAATGTAGAGCTGCCAACAATAGGGTTATATGAGACCTTAATTTAGTCCTTGTAAGAAGTCAGGCAGCTTACCTAGGGTGCTTACCTAGGGACTTATTGTTGAGGCATGTAAACAAAGCATTACAGTAATCTAGGCGAGATATAATAAAAGCATGTAAAATTTTCTCAGTGTCCTCAAAAGATAAAATCAATCTTATTTTGACAGTATTTGGTTGTGTGAGAAAGCATGCATTTTCCTGATAATATAGGTGTATTTTAGTTCTATACTTTTGTTGGAGAACATAACACAGAGAAATTTTGCTTTGCAAATATGTGCCATTTTCCTTCCGTCTTGGAAACTGCACAAAGGACAACGGTTGAACATGTGATGCTCACTACACCATACACCCTGTCCATACATCCCGTGTGCATCCAAGAACAATGGAAACTATACAAGAACGGGAGGTTGGAACATACATTGCACTAATATGATTAGAAGACAGCCAGATAGTGGAGGGATATGTTGTACGTTTGTCTAGTATAAATGTGCTGTCCAAGACAAAGACATTTGGAGAAGCACAGAGACATCTGAAAAGACCAAGAAGAGAGAGATGGAAAGAAGGCTGAACATCTAGGAAAGACATACTATATTTTGTGAATAAACAACAAAGAACGCTTCTCCCCCTGACTTGGGTCCGTTATTATTCTACAAAAGAGCCAGAAGCTAACAGTTGGTAAAAGCATGACTGCACCAGTTTTTGAGTGTTATATTCCAATTGTAAGTCAGTATCAAAGTAAACTCCCACATTTCTGGCCACAGGCACAATATATTTTGCTAGCGATCCTAGAGCCAACCAAACTTCATCCGAAAGAGATGGGGGGCCAATAATCAACAATTCGGTTTTATCAGTGTTTACCTGAAGAAAATTATTGGACATCCAGTTTGTAACGTCTTCCAGGCAATTATGCAGAACACACAACTTGCTCAAGTCATTTGGCTTAACTCACAAAATACAACTGTGTATCATCTGCATAACAATGAAAATAAATTATATTATACTACCTAATGGAAGCATATACAGTGAAAACAGGATTGGTCTTTTATTTAAGGAAGACGTTATGAAGCCATTTATTATCACATAGTTGCTTGGCTCCTTTTTAAATCATAATGATAACAGAAATCACCCAAATGGCCCTGATTAAAAGTTTACATACCCTTGAATGTTTGGCCTTGTTACAGACACACAAGGTGACATGCGTGAAAATGGAATTAAAGGTGATTTTCCCACAACTGTGGCTTTTTAAATTACAATTAGTGTCTGTGTATAAATAGTCAATGAGTTTGTTAGCTCTCACATGGATGCCCTGTGCAGGCTAGATACTGAGCCATGGAGAGCAGAAATGAACTGTCAGAAGACCTGTGTAACAAGGTAATCGAACTTTATAAAGATGGAAAAGAATATAAAAAGATAACCAAAGCCTTGCAAATGCCAGTCAGTACTGTTCAATCACTTATTGAGAAGTGAAAAATTAGGGGATCTCTTGATACCAAGCCAAGGTCAGGTAGACCAAGAAAGATTTCAGCCAAAACTGCCCGAAGAATTGTTCGGGATACAAAGAAAAACCCACAGGTAAGCTCAGGAGAAATACTGGCTGCTCTGGAAAAGACGGTGTGGTTGTTTCAAGGAGCACAATATGACAATACTTGAACAAAAGCCGTTACTGCGCCAATGCCACAGAAGAGCCCAGTTACAATACGCCCGACAACAACTGACACGCATCATAGCTTCTGGCACAATGGAATTTGGAGTGACGAGATCAAAATAGAGCTTTATGGTCACAACCATAAGCGCTATGTTTGGAGAGGGGTCAACAAGGCCTATAGTGAACAGAATACTATCCCCACTGTGAAGCATGGTGTTGGTTCACTGATGATTTGGGGGTGTGTGAGCTCTAAAGGCACGGGGAATCTTGTGAAAATTTATGGCAATATGAATGCAGCATGTTATCAGAAAATACTGGCATACAATTTGCATTCTTCTGCACGAAAGCTGTGCATGGGATGCTCTTGGACTTTCCAGCACGACAATGACCCTAAGCACAAGGCCAAGTTGACCCTCCAGTGGTTACAGCAGAAAAAGGTGAAGGTTCTGGAGTGGCCATCACAGTCTCCTGACCTTAATACCATCAAGCCACTCTGGGGAGATCTCAAACGTGTGGTTCATGCAAGACGACCAAAGACTTTGCATGACCTGGAGGCATTTTGCCAAGACGAATGGGCAGCTATACCACCTGCAAGAATTTGGGCCTCATAGACAACTGTTTCAAAATACAGCACACTGTCAATGATGCTAAAGGGGGCAATACACAATATTAAGAACTAAGGGTATGTATGGAGACTTTTGAAAAGGGGTCAGTTCATTTTTTTCTCTGTTGCCATGTTTTGTTTTATGATTGTGCCATTCTGTTATGACCTACACGTGAATGTGAATCCCATGAGAAGTAAAATACATGTGTTTTGCCTGCTCACTCATGTTTTCTTTACAAATGCTACATATTACCAATTATCCAAGGATATGCAAACTTTTGAGCACAACTGTATGTGGTGGTGAATAATGATTGTATGTGCTTTTCAGTTTGACAGGTATGTTCAACCCACAGTACACGTATGATGAGGCTATCGCCAGTGGTCGTGAGCTACATACAAGTGCTGGTTTAGTGTTAGATGATTGTGTGACTGTCATGGAAATTTTTGAACTGATGTATACTTAGTCCTATACATGCATAAATGGGTTACTAGTTACTACTGAGTCCCTATGCTTAGATAAGGGTTACTACTGAGCCCCTGTTCAGTAGGGTTACTACTGAGTCCCTATGTTTAGATAAGAAAAGGAATGTAGGAGAGGGGGATGTGGTGTTTAGGGTCATCATTGACTGGTATCGGCAGATTATAGGGTTACTCGTAAATCTGCCCTTCTGTATAACCCATCAGAGTATCTATTGTTTGTCCAGATGCTGTAAGTCCTCTTCAGAGTTGAAAAGGTTACCTATGTGGGGGAGGACAGCCTGCCCCTTGGGTGAAACCTAGGTGGTGATAGAACAAAGGGAATGTGTTTTATTGAGTTAGGACAGCTGTGCAGCAACTTGCCACACTCCTTTTAACTGTAATAAATACTGACTATTCATGTATTTACCTCAAAGATTCCTCAGAGGATTATTCTGTAAGCTTTTGACGCGTCTCTCTATTTGCAAATAAACTGCTAATTATGCCAAGAGAATTTTGTCTCTGTACTTACTCCTTTAAGAGTTCCTATCGATGGAATTACCATCACAATGACATTCACAGGTATCGTCCACTTTGAACAATTGACAGGGTGTAAAATTGTTGTCTTTCACCAAACCCGTGATGGGCGTTTTACTAAGTTTCAAAACAGTGAGGACCAACATCCTAGAACTGTCTTTATGTACTTACACGACAACCATTTCTGTGGCATCATGAACCTGAAAGGTTCTGGGGGTGTCATATGTCTGTGAGTGGTGTTATACAGGTTTTAACCCCTGTGGTGACCACGACTGTAAACACAGCTGTAGTGTATGTCTTCATACAGATTGTCATACAAATGCAGTGCCCGGACAGTAAACAGATATGTTATTCTGACTTTTGTTATGGCCATCATAAAGTTTTAAAGTTCCACAAAGGTGCAGGTCATTGGGTTAGTAGATGAGACCAGAAGAAATACTGTGTCGATTGTGGTCATCAATATACCCTTAGTATTACCAACTATAAACCGCACAAGTGCACAGCTAACATGTGTCCCAATTGTAACGTGGATCTGAATGTTGAAATGAATCATGAATGTTTCAAAAAACCCTCTAAACACCCAGTGAGCGCTACATATTTTATGATTTTGAGACAATTGCCAATGCTGTCAACGGTATACACACTGCAAATTTTGTGTGTGTAATAAGCATTGATGACAAGACGTGGTGTTCGGCCGGAGATGGCTGTGTCGCAGCTTTTTTGCCGGACCGCGTAAGCGGAGCTGGCCTAGAAGAGTGAATGTCTCTTACTGACTGACTGAGTGAGTCCGTCCGTCCCTGACTGACTGACTGACTGACTACCCCTTGTTAAATAGCGTAGTGGTTAGAGACGCGGGCTACGGAACAACAGGTCCCGCGTTCGACTCTCGTAACAGTCAAAACACATTATGCCTGAGGTTCATGACAGAGAAAGACTTTGTTGGCTATAACCTTATGTAGCTACGTAATAGGAAGCCAAAAATAAAACAGTTCTGGTGGATATTAGGATTTGTTCCGGATAGACAAACACTTCGCTGCCTACACGATTCTCTCTTGACAAAAAAGTCAGTTATCGTCACCTATATTGATAGATACTCAATGTCATTCACAAATGTCTAATCAGCTGTTAAAACGGCCAGTGGTAAAAGAGGATTTGTTCAGAATACACAAAAACTTTGCTGGCTACAACCTTCTGTAGCTACGGGAAGCCTAAAATGAAACTGTTTTTCTGTGGCCAAACGAAGCTTCATTAGCGTTATTTTAGCAGCAGGATATTATGCTGGCAGCACTCAGATTTTCATTATCACAATAAAAGCCATCATTGACATTTAGAAGGCCATATACTTAACAATCTAGTATGTAAAAAAAGAACAGAGAAGAACAACATTAGAACGGACATTAAACATAAAATGACAGACTAGATTGGCAGACTAGATCAGTGGTTCCCAACTCCTGTCTTCGAGTACCCCCAACAGCACACATTTTTGCTGTAGCCCTGGACAAGCACACCCAATTCAACTCAATGAGAGCCTGATAATTAGTTAACAAGTTGAATCAGCTGTGCTTGGCTGTGGCTACAATGAAAATGTGTACTGTTGGGGGAACTTGAGGACCGTAGTTAGGAACCACTGGACTAGATTGTTAACTATATCGCCTTATATAGTTCAATGATGGCTTTTATTTTGATAAAGAAAATTTGAGTTAGCGCTGCTAGCATAATATCCTGCTGCTAGAAGAACGGCCATCAATAGTTTACTGTTATATTGTGACTATTTCTGGTGGATTTTCGAATCATGTCTTAGGATTTCTTCAGGATAGTCAAACACTTCGCTGGCTACACGATTCTCTCGTCTTTTCACTTGACGTAAAAGTCTGTTATCACCTATATTGATACAGTAGTTATTGTATCAGTGTCATTAACGAATGGCTAATAAGCTGTTAAAATGGCCAGTGGCAAAAGCCATACAGTTAATAGATGCTATATATGTACCATTTTTAGACTGTTGAAATGAATCATGAATGTTTCATAAAACTCTCTAAACACCCAGTGAGCGCTACGTATTTTATGATTTTGAGACAATTGCCAATTCTGTAAGCGGTACACACACTGCTAATTTTGTGTGCGCAATAAGCTTTGATAACGAGACGTGGTGTTCGGCTGGAAATGGTTGTGTCGCTGCTTTTTTCCAAAAGTTTAGGCAACCAAAATATGCTGACTACACCTTTATAGCACACAACTCAAAAGATTTTGATGGTTACATCTTGATGGAACACCTTGTTAACAATGGTATTGGCGCAACACTTATTGCTAATGGCAGCAAGTTCATGATGTTTACAGACAGCACATTCAAAGATACATTGATAGTCATTGCTTCCTACCGATGAAGCTGGCAGCTTTGCCACGTGCTATGGGTTTTAAGGACTCGAAAAAAGGCTACTTTCCTTACAAGTTTAACATCAAGGGAATGGGAACTATGTTGGCCCCCATCCGGAATCACATTACTACGGTGTGAATACCATGATGGCTAAAGAAAAATAGTTTTTGCAATGGTACAAAATGGTTTCCACAGACACCTTTGTCATGAAGGATGAAATAAAGGCTTACTGCGTGAATGATGTGGTCATCTTGAGAGAGGGTTGTATGCATTACAGACTTGAGTTCCTGGAATGTGGTGGTGTTGACCCCTTCTGATCAATTACGATTGCTTCGGCCTGCATGAAAGTATTTTGCAACAGGTTCCTCAACAAGGACACAATTGCATTGGTCCCCTCAAACAACTACAATTGTTGTCAGAAGACATTCTTAAACAGCTCAATCCAATCGCTTGAATATCTGGCCTCCGATAAGAAAGTATCAATACAGCACGGTGAAATAAAAATCGGGGCATACTATGTTGATGGACACGCTGAACACGATGGTGTGTGTAGAGCCTATGAATTTCTTGGCTGCTTTTGGCACGGTCACACAAAATGTCATTGTTCAACAAGCACCAACCCGGTGACAAAAATTCAGTACGGGCTGATGCACCAGCGATGGCTGGCAAAGCTTGAAGCTTTAAAGGAACAACACAACGTACATGTTCAGTACATAAGGGAGTGTGAATGGAATCAGCTTAAAAACACATCCGCAGATGTCCAAGCTTTCTTGAAGACCTTTGATGCTCCAGAGTGCCTTGATCCTCGGGATGCTATTTTCAGTGGTCGTACCAACGCAATTCATTTGAAGTTTACGGCTCAAGAAGGGGAGACTATTCAGTATAATGACGTCTGTAGTCTTTACCCATTCTGCAATAAGACAAAGACTTATCCGATTGGGCACCCAAACATTATCTTTCGAGATTTCAAACCACTACACACCTACTTTGGTATTGTTAGGGCTATTGTGTGTCCGCCGAAAGGCCTTTATCACCCCGTTTTACTGCACAGGGTCGGTGGTAAGCTGTTCTTTCGCTTGTGTAGATTATGTGCAGAGTCTGAAAATCAGGTGACTGATTGTTCACATGCTGATTCAGAAAGAGCTTTAACTGGTACCTGGGTTTCTATTGAGCTGGTTAAGGCTGTTGAGAAAGGTTATCGCATTGTGAAAATATTCGAAGTCTGGGATTTCACCAGGACATCAGATAATCATTGGCGGATTACATGAGAACATTCCTGAAGCACAAGCAGGAAGCTAGCGGCTTCCCACCATCAGTGGTTGACGATGATGATAAAGAACAGTATATTTGTGAATATCATGAAAAGGAGGGTGTGCAGCTTGACAAGGAAAACATTGTTGTAAACAGTGCTAGGCGATCTTTGGCTAAATTGGCAATGAATAGTCTTTGTGGTAAGATGGGTGAGCGGACTAACCTTATGAACACTATGTTAATTACAGATCCGGAGGAGTTTAGCCACTATCTTTCCTCCAATGAAATAGAAGTTAGTCATTTCTCTTTCATCTATGACACAGTTTCGATGGTACAGTGGCGTTACACAAAACAGACACCAATCAAACCACGAAACAGCAATATTTTTATTGCTGCTTTCACAACAGCTTATGCTAGACTCGAGTTGTATTCACTCTTGGAGAAGTTGGATAGACGTGTGCTCTACACAGACACTGATTCAGTGATCTTTGTCACACGACACAGGGATTGGGTGCCCCCTCTAAGCCAGTTCTTGTGTGACTTGACCGATGGTGACAGCATTGCACAATTTTGTGCAATGCTGTGCAATGCTGACAGCATTGCACAAATTGTGCAATGCTGTCACAATACTAGATGGTGACAGCATTGCACAATTTGTTAGTGGTGGCCCAAAGACATACGGTAACAAAACTGTTAAAGGACTGACCTGTCTCAAAGTAAAAGGCATTACATTCAACAACTACAACTCGGGTATTGTAAATTTGGAGATGCTAACAAGACTGGTTGATAATTATTTATGAGGCGAAGGTGGTGCTGATGATCATGTCCTTGCTAATGCAGACACAATTGCTAGAGATAAAAGAGTGTTCACATTGAAAAACAGAGTAGTGTCCAAGCACCTCAGAGTTGTGTACAACAAGCGTGTTCTGCTCCCCGATTATAGCACAAGGCCTTACGGGTACTAAATCACATTTTACGATGGATAGTGACCGTAGCGGGTTTGACCCACGACTACAAAACCCATTCAGCTGTGTCATTAGTGGACCCAGTAACTCGAGTAGAATGTATTTTGTGAAGATGTTGCTGGAGAATGCTGATGTTGTTTTCTCCAAAGAAATTCAGAATATCGTCTGGGTTTATTCGTGTTGGCAACCGTTGTATGATGAAATGTTGAAGTTTAGAGAAATTACTTTTATAGAAGGTTAACCAACATCGTTGTGTGATGACAATCTGTTACCGATTCAGAAAAACAACCTGTTAATTATTGATGATTTAATGAAAAATGCATCAGAGAGTTTTGAGATGGAGAGTTTTCACACAATATTCACACCACCGTAACCTGAGTGCCATCTACCTTGTCCAAAACATTTTTGTTAAAGGCAAATCTAGTAGAACTATTAACTTGAACACAAATGATCTCATCTTGTTTAAAAATCCACGCGACAATCAGCAGATTAGTATTTTAGGAAGACAAATATACCCCGGCCTTTCTCGGTTCTTCATGTAGAGTTTTAAAGATGCAACACACCCACCCTTTGGTTATTTACTCATAGACTTTAAGGCTACAACACCAGAAGACTACCGTCTGAGAACAGGATTGTTTTCCAGGGATTGGCGTGTTGTGTACATTTCTAAGAAATTTTGATCATGTCTAAATGTATTTGTAGAAATCTACGACTTTTGAAGATGCTGTTTAAGGCACCGCCGAGTCAATAAAAAGTTATTTTAGACACCGCTTCCACAGACCTCATTCTATCACTCTGTGAAATTACTCTTAATCTAAGGCGTGGTAATATACCTGACAGAATCGCAGCTGCGTAAAGTGAAGAGAGAAAAATCCAACATTATATACAGTATCTCACAAAAATGAGTACACCCCTCACATTTTTGCAAATATTTGATTATATCTTTTCATGTGACAACACTGAAGAAATGACACTTGTATTGTCTTGGCCACCGTGCTGCAGCTCAGTTTCAGGGTCTTGGCAATCTTCTTATAGCCTAGGCCATCTTTATGTAGAGCAACAATTCTTTTTTTCAGAACCTCAGAGAGTTCTTTGCCATGAGGTGCCATGTTGAACCTTCAGTGACCAGTATGAGGGAGTGTGAGAGCGATAACAGCAAATTTAACACACCTGCTCCTCATTCACACCTGAGACCTTGTAACACTAACGAGTCACATGACACTGGGGAGGGAAAATGGCTAATTGGGCCCAATTTGGACATTTTCACTTAGGGGTGTACTCACTTTTGTTGCCAGCGGTTTAGACATTAATGGCTGTGTGTTGTGTTATTTTGAGGGGACAGCAAATTTACACTGTTATACGAGCTGTACACTCACTACTTTACATTGTAGCAAAGTGTCATTTCTTCAGTGTTGTCACATGAAAAGATATAATCAAATATTTACAAACGTGTGAGGGGTGTACTCACTTTTGTGAGATACTGTACATGTCTAGAAAGAGCACTTCAGTCGTAAAGAAAAGAAAAACCATCAACCAATCTGGAGGTTTTCCACTACCGTTACTAAGCATAGCAGTTCCATTCCTAACCAGTCTAATTGCATCGAGACACGATTAAACAACATGGATGATGCTCAGAAAATGTTTCTGGTGCCGCAACATCAGTTAGAAAAACTGCAAGTATCTAAAACGACTAGCACCCCTGTTGAAAATGATTTGGACTCATCGATACGCAATATACTGATGAAGACTGATATGGATTTACATGAAAAAGCTAAAAGATACTCTGCCATTTTACAAAGATTCTTGACTGTTAGACAGGGTGAGCTTGACACAAATACACTGACTTTAAGCCTGCTCGGGTCTGAGACTGGGGCTGATGTAGTAAACATGACAGACTAATGAAACTGCTGTCAAAATGTTAACCTTGCTGATGAAATTTTGGACAATGTGCCTGTGAGGAGTAAGAAGAATGTTGAATATATTCTAAATAGAATGCTCAGGTCTAAAGATTTGACTTCATGGACTTCAAACGGTGAATTCATTTTCAAAGGAGAGATAATCAAGGGTTCGCACCTGTCGGATCTGGTTAAAAGTATGACAGCACCCAACAAAACTTCTGACGCTAGAAGGCCTTTGGTGTGGGGAGAGTTCTTAAAGGCCATGGCATGTCTCAACATGCCTTTTACAACTATTTCAAATAAGCTTGTAAGGCGTAAAATCACACCCCCGGCACCAACTTCCACTACCACTCCCCCCCGCAACTGGTTATCAACCAACCAAAGCTTTCTTTGTATCCCCTACCACAGACCCCATAAAATGGCTTCCATTTTAATGTGTTTTTATTTTGTTTTTTAATGTGTTTTAATTTGGAGATTCATTGTCAAAATGTATGTCTTTGCCTTGACTATTTTTTGTATGAATAATACTATGTAAACATCGATGCTGTTTTACGATTTCCTTTATTTTTGAATAATAAAACAAGCATAATATATACTTTTAACTGTCTTTATTTAACAACCGTGACACAAATTAAATGATTCACAAGATTGAGCATGCTGTATACAATTAAACCTTTGTCTATCACGCTTAATCTGATACATCTTAGATACAAACTTTGAGACTAACATAACATCTTTGTAACTCAGACCTTTTGTCATTTGATAGAGAAAGAACACACAATGTTGTCCACAAGTGATAGAAATCACATCCTGGACTTGTTTTGAGCTGTATTCCACACTCTCTCAGGTTTGCAGAAAAGCCTTGATTGACTTGGGAAAATACATAAAAATTGGGGAGTTTCCAAAACTGTCATGAAACCTTCCGACGCCGTCGTCTGTGATATAAATAGCCAGCCAATCTTCTCCAGGGTGATTCGATGGGTGGGTATTAACAATCATCATTGATGCTACATCTCGGACAGATCCACCAGGTAACTGGTCGCATGCCAGCACACCATAGAAATGAGTCCTACATGAAAATTGGATCACCACACCAGTCAACTCTGCGGTATTCATTTCTCATCTGTTTGGGTAATGTTTCCTAATAGTAGTCAACCATGACTTACCTCCGGTTGGACACAAAAGTTGAATAAACAACCAAATTAATCGTGTGGGGTAGTGGTTGACTAAACCTCATCTCAAGTCGGACATTCCCAGACTTAATCAGGGATAGGTGTTGACCACATTCCTCATCCGGTGCACAGTTAAATGCATAAAGAGCATAGCCGTGTAAGAAGTCAGACCGGTCAATAGCCATGACTTGGTCATTTAGGTGTTTTCCTGAAGCTAGGGCCAATTGGTAAAATTCACACACTGCTGATCTCAATGTGTAATCTGGTTGGAATGGTTTGCTAGGAAATTGTTGACCGTCCACAGCCATAAACTCCAAATTGTAATGTTTGAAATTACATGGATTTTTTGCATAACTTCCTGTAAAACTGTTATTGTCCACCAATCCAGTGTGACTTTTACACGTTGGTATAGCAAAGTATTGTTCAGATCAATGTAATCTTCACCATTTCCAGCTATAAAGAACTCCAGAGGGGCTGCACCTGATATTGCTGATAGGGTTGGTATTTCAACGTAGGTCATTTTCTCAATAGATGTCTGTGTGAAGGGGACTGTGAATAAATCCCAATTGGTTTTCATACATTCACCAGACATACGGTGTAAGAGTGCCATCTTTAAAAAAATGTTTTTAATCCGTTGTTGCCTTTGCGTATCCTCTGAGTGGTATGTTTTCTTTTAACACCGGCTCTTGTTTTTGTCACAATCTTGATTTTTTACTCTTTGGTAGGCTCCTCCTACCAGGCGGTCACTTTCTAACACCTTGAGTCATGACCATCAATCCAGATCCATGCTGCTGTTTTGTTTGACGAGCCACGACGTTGCTGACGACCTCCCCTAATGTATTCCTCGCTGCATTTTTCAAATGTGGTTTTGCGATTGAGAAACCACGCTTCAACAAAGGTATAGCCATCCGGAAAAGCCCACGGAAAAGGTCCCCTAGACCCGCCCCGTACATTGCTGCACTACCATGATAACCTGGTAAACCGTTACCAGCCTGCGCTGAATAGTATTCAATATACCTTTGAGGATCATCGTACAGTTTCTGAGGCTGCATCTTATAGCCTAAAAGATTGTTTGACTGGTCTGTAGTGTAATTTTGCAATCACCTTTCCCACTACGAATGAAACCAACTGATTCTAATCAGATTTTACTTCAATACAGATCTCTTCAAACTGGCTCTCGCTAAGAGGTATGTAGTACCTTGTCGTATATCACTGTGACAACTTTGTTTCTTCTCCCCTGTAATATGTACAGTTCTCAACAGCGGGACATGGCAGTCCCCGACTCTTTGATAATCAATTATATCTCTGTAGATGTATAGGGTGTTAAACCCTGCCAGAATATCTGCGGGGAATGGGGCATACCACTGGGCGTACCACCATTCGCCTGGTTTTAAGCCTAATATCTGTTCCAACTTTGCACTCAATTTTAAACTAAAATGGGACTCGCCTTTTAGAAACATTCTATTTTTAAATTCATCATAACCCACACATACGCCATGTGGTTTTATATAAAGGTTGATCTCTACCACTAGTTTTCCCATGCCATTGTAATAACTGGTGGTGAGTTCATATTTCCATGTTTTGTTGTGTTTCGAGTCTTGCAGGTCAAATGCGTTTTCACCCCATGTAAGTCTTCCACGTATGCGGGTATTGGAATTCTAACAAAGACACTTCCAAATCACCTTTCAAATCTATACCTTTGGCAAATTTTGTGGTATAACTCGAACTCTAATTGTTTGGATAGACATGTCTCGACGAGTTACTGGAGAGCGTTATGTAGAAACCGCCGTCACCCATGCTGATCGCAGTCGCTGTAAGTGACTCGGTCCAGCAAATCCTAGTTTTATCCTGTTTTGAGGTCAAGGACTTTCTCCGATGCTAACCAACTGTTGAATTTCTCAGGCCAACCAAGCCATTTCATAAGACTAAATTTCTTTCCTTTCTGTACTTTCTCATCCAGAACTGCTTCCACTTTAAAAGTTTTATCCTTAGCCATGATTATTTTCAATAATTCCTGTTCATAAAAGGTCCCGACGATCACATTACCATCATAATATTTTATTCTATACACAGGTGACACCCTGAGAATGCATTCCGCTATTGTAAAATATTCATCTGTGTACCCTTTTTCATAACCCTTGGTAAACGCCCCTCTCAACTTTGAGTCTCACAGTATCTCCAGCTCAGAACTTGTAACTTTGATTACCACTTCTCATCATTGTTGTGCCATATAGGTTCTTGAGAACTTGTCTAACATTTTCATCACAAACGTCAACAGGCTTCGTCGTATTAATAGACCGATGGTAGCTATGGTTGTAACCACGAACCAAGTCTTGAATCACATAACGATGTGTGTTGGCAGCCGTGAGATACCGCCACATTAGTGACTTAATTGTTTTATTAAATTTCTCAACAATGCTAGCTTTGACATCATTTCCTGTACCAAAATGTTTTCTGTTACACTTCTTCAATAACAATTCAAAATGTGTATTAAAAAACTCCTTCCCCTTGTCTGTTTGGCCTTTTTTGGGGGTTCTTCCTTCTTTTAATATCTCTTCAAATGCCGCTTTACCTCGATAGCACATTTATTTCTCAGCACACGAACCCAGGCACGATCTATTTATGTTAGCATAAATTTCATGTTATCGTTTTCCACACTGTAAGCACCCATGTCAACCAAATCCAGTTGAAATTTTGAATTTATATTGTGAACAATAACTCTATTTCTTTGAAAATTAATAGCTACAGGCCTGTGTAGCGTGTATGTATCCTGGACTAATAGCCAATCATTTCCCACACCATTTTTGAGGATCTCCCCGGTTTTCTCCAAGTACGCTCTTTTCAAACCCTCTCTACCCACGTAAGCACCAGGGTTTGACGGATCGTAGTAAATACTTTTCATAATCTGTTCAGACATTGTAGAGCATTGGGTCAATAATGAGAAGTAATATGTGTTTAACATCATTTTATTCAAGTCTTTGGAGTTACATGTCATCCAAGAATTTCAGAAAAGTTACACAAACATTCAGATTTCTGCTGGTCAGAAAATCTGTAAACATTTTAGAAATACAATCTACATCCACAGCCTCATTACTCAGCAAATTTAACACACAAACATCTGTTACATACGTAAACACACATAACAGGTGCCCAATTTTAAAGTCTTTGTTGTCAGCATTTAAAAATGAAGTTTATACATGAAGTTGTTTAGAGCATCTGTTTCAACACCGTTTGACAACAATTGCGGCCAATCATCAGATGTGTTCCTAACCATTTCCATATGCTTGTTCAGATTAATAAAACGCTTTATACTGACATGGTCTTGGTTATTAAAAAGTCTACAACCATCAAATCCACCCTTTGTGCATCAACTGTTTCATTGCTAAAGCCACATAGAATTTGTTTAGATACATGTAAAAACGACAACTGAAGTTACCCATCCTTAGATAACAGTCTCCTTGTTTTCGTCGCACCAAGACTCTACTGCGTTGCATACAGCTTCCTCATTAAATGTATCCATGTATTCATCCCTATTCTCACTCAGTCTCTGTGTGATGTTCGGCTCCGACTTGAGTTTGTGCAGAAAGTTCTTAGCTGCCACGTGAACTTTGGTCAGCGGGGCTTGAAAACCAGATGCATTCAAAGCCTTGACCAGCACGTTTCAGTCGCGGTGTTAAAACTGCCTCCACAATGTCATCATAATGGGTCGCAAAAAAATAATCAGGCGGTTCAAGACAAGAATGTCTTCTCTGGCTCGGGTGGTCCACTTCACATCCGATGCATGTTTTGTGGAGAATGGCCGCAACAACGTGTTCCAGGATCATACCCAATGTTGCTTTGATGATCATTAAAATTTGCGGTGCAGGGCTATTGTCCGTTTTGTGATAACTCTTGTCAGCATTTGAAAGGTACAGTGGATATAAAAAGTCTACGCACCCCTGTTAAAATGCCAGGTTCTTGTGATGTAAAAGAATGAGACAAAGATAAATCATGTCAGAACTTTTTCCACCTTTAATGTGACCTATAACATGAACAATTCAATTGAAAAACAAACAAATCTTTGAGGGGGAAAAATAAAAAATAAAAAAACTCACAATAACCTGGTTGCATAAGTGTGCACTCCCTTAAACTAATACTTTGTTGAAGCACCTTTTGATTTTATTACAGCACTCAAGTCTTTTTGGGTAGGAGTCTATTAGCATGGCACATCTTGATGTGGCAATATTTGCCCACTCTTCTTTGCAAAAGCTCTCCAAATCTGTCAGATTGCGAGGACATCTCCTGTGCACAGCCCCCTTCAGATCACCCCACAGATTTTCAATTGGATTCAGGTCTGGGCTCTGGCTGGGCCATTCCAAAATGGCTTCACCTTCTGATGAAGCCATGCTTCTGTGGATTTGGATGTGTGCTTTGGGTCATTGTCGTGCTGAAAGGTGAACTTCATCTCCAGATTTCTAACGGATGCCTGAAGGTTTTGTGCCAAAATTGCCTGGTATTTGGAACTGTTCATAATTCCACCCACCCTGACTAAGACCCCGGTTCCAGCTGAAGAAAAACAGCCCCAAAGCATGATGCTGCCACCACCATGCTTCACTGTTTGTATGGTGTTCTTTGGGTGATGTGCAGTGTTGTTTTTGCGCCAAACATACCTTTTGGAATTATGGCCAAAAAGTTCAACCTTGGTTTCATCAGACCATAACACATTTTCCCATGTGCTTTTGGGAGACTTCATGTTTGTTTTTGCAAACTTCAGCTGGGCTTGGATGTTTTTCTTTGTAAGAAAAGGCTTCCGTCTTGCCACCCTACCCCATAGCCCATTCATATGAAGAATACGGGAGATTGTCGTCACATATAGCACACTGCCAGTACTTGCCAGAAATTCCTGCAGTTCCTTTAATGTTGCTGTAGGCCTCTTGGAAGCCTCCCTGACCAGTTTTCTTATCTTTTCATCAATTTTGGAGGGACGTCCAGTTCTTGGTAATGTCTCTGTTGTGCCATATTTTCTCCACTTGATGATGACTGTCTTCACTGTGTTCCATGGTATATCTAATGCTTCTCCTGACTGATATCTTTCAACAATGAGATCCCTCTGAAGCTCTCTGCAGACCATGGCTTTTGCTCTGAGATGCAACTAAGAAAATGTCAGGAAAATCCTACTAGAATAGCTGAACTTTATTTGTGATTAATTAGAGTCACTTTAAATGATGGCAGGTGTGTAATGACTTCTATTTAACATGAGTTTGGATGTGATTGGTTAATTCTGAACACAGCCACATCCACAGTTATGAGGGTGTGCACACTTACGCAACCAGGTTATTGTAAGGTTTTAATTTTTCCCCCTCGAAGATTTCAGTTTGTTTTTCAATTGAATTGTTCACATTATGTCACATTAAAAGTGGAAAAAGTTCTGACATGATTTCTTTGTCTCATCCTTTTACATCACAAAAACCTGGCATTTTAACAGGGGTGTGTAGACTTTTTATATCCACTGTATGATAGATTAAGAGGTCCTTGCTGAGCGCCAAGCCAGTCAAGCCAATGTAGTTTCTTGGTGGATATAACGGTGGAATCGAGCTGTCACGGTCCGGGGTACCATAGCAGGGTTCAGCGTTGTCATCCAAGGCGTCACACAGCCATTCCTCTGTCTTGGGTTCTTCGAACTCCGGTTGGTTGTATTCTTGGGATATGTTTCGTAAAGTGTGCCAGCTGCTTGATAATAACAGGCGGTCTGTCGATTTTTATGCTGTGTTGAGGAATGTGTTAGCTTAAGGCGGGGCTTCAGGGTTGTACATCAGTCGAACAGTGCGCAGTCGCAGTCACACTCTAACTTGCTGACATTTTCCGGAAATAGCTCCAATCTAACAAAGTCATACTGCTTCATTCCTTCGATGACTTTAAACAACACATGTACTGTATTGTGTGTCCTGTTTTGGCCCCAAATAAAACACTTTTCGAAAGGTGCTCCATAAACTAGCACTAAAGGTCAAACCCTGTTTAAACACCTCGCCTTCGGACAATTCATAAAATGCGACTTCTGGTATCTGGGTTGAAAATGTTTTACTCAGCCTAGTCTGAATGACCAACGCCTGGGGTCTGTGTGGTTTAAATACACCGACCACGCCAGCCACCTATGGTGTAAAAACATGAAAGGTACCAACCACTGGTTATAGATCATCTGTTGTACAAACATGTCATAACATCGATTGCCTGTGGGATTAAACGTTTCAGAATACTGGCGCCCTTTTGTTGAACAGCAAACATCACACTACATATCGTAACATCTTATGCCGTGGGAATTTAACATTCCCGAATCCTGGCGCCCTATTGTTAAACATTGGACTTATCGTAACATCGAATGTCTGGTGAATTTAACATCCCCAGAACCCTGGAGCCCTATTGTTAAACATCAAAGCCACCATAAATTACATACCACACACCCCCCATACCGTATTTCATCCCCTGGACATGCATACGTCATACAGGAAGTTACAACCCCTAACATACGTCACACCGGAAGTCCCACCCTGGAACATACGTCACACCGGAAGTCCCACCCCTGCATACGTCACACAGGAAGTCCCACCTACCAAACCGGAAGTCCCACCCACAAACCGGGTCCCGTCCCGTCTACTGTCAATCAATCATCCGAAAGGGACACAATATGTCCTATATTAAAACTACTTAGGCTGTTTCTGGCACGGTCACCCAAAGTGTTATTGTTCAACAAGCACCAACCCAGTGACAAAGAGTCCGGGTTGATGCACCAGCAATGGCTCGCAAAACTTGAAGCTTTAAAAGAACAACACAACATACATGTTAAGTACATATGGGAGTGTGAATGGAACCAGCTCAAAAACACATCCGCAGATGTCCAAGCTTTCTTGAAGACCTTTGACACTCCAGAGCGCCTTGACACTCGGGATGCTCTTTTCAGTGGTCGTACCAACGCAATTCATTTGAAGTTTACGGTTCAAGAAGGGGAGACTATTCAGCATACCAACATCTGTAGTCTTTACCCATTCTGCAACAAGACAAAGACTTATCCGATTGGGCATCCAAACATAATCTTTGGAGATCTCAAACCACTAAAAAATGGAACGCAAGAGAAAACAAGCATTCTGAGCTAAGAAATCAATGTTCTTCTTGACACGGTAGAGTGGCACCAGCACCTATCCATCAAAGAGTACAGCCTACGATGTGGGGTTTCAGCAATTTGAACACTTTTTCTTATTTCTTATTTTATGTACGTTTTTCTTTATCCTCAGTTTACAATTGCATTCAATTACATTCACATCCACTCACACACTTATTATATTTGTCTAAATAAATTGGTCTAAATTAAATCTGTTTTGATACTTTTCTATTGCTTTAATATTAACTGTTTGCGATCACTCCTCGTTGAGTGAGGCGCTATTTCACAAAAAAAGTAAAGTGCCTGTTACGATGGACTAACGACTGGTCCAGAGCACTCGTTAATTAACAAGCAATGTTACGTGCCACTTAAGTAACAATGCTTTCGGGAAATGCACTGAAATAATAACGAGGCACTTACGTGCATCTTAATATCATCTTAGTGCTTCGGGAAACCGGGCCCTGGTCTGTTGTTAATGATCAGTTGTTGATGATTTGACTGTAAAAGATGTATTACCTTCAGCTTTCAAGCATTGTGTAATGGGGCAACAATGAAACAAAAAACTCTGATGCTGTACAGCCACAAGGTGGGGGGTTCCGTAACTGAAGCCGTTATGGTGTTGTAGTAGTCTCCAACATCACTCGGTCCACACTCTGTTGGTTGATATAGGGAGTACAAAGAAACTGTATGTGTATTGTCGTAATGTTAATAACATTTTAGTACAAAGCTGAAAATGTCTGTAAATGTTTAGACAAAAAGTATCTGTTCAGGATGTTGTGTAAAATCACAACCATGCAGTTCAACTGACACTGATGTTGGTGACATGGTCTGAAATAAAAACAAAGAGGATTAACAGAAGAAGCGTATACAGGTATTTAAAGCTGATGATTAATAATGTTATAAGACTATTTACCAAGGTCTGAAGGCCCAAAAATGTGTTTTCCAAACACTGTGATTTACCCACACAACCATCTCTAGGGTTAACAGAGAATGGTCTGAAGAGGAAAGAGGAAATATCCAGTGAGCAGCAGTTCTCTGGGCGCAAATACCTTGTTGATGGCAGATGTCAGAGGAGAATGGCCAGACTGGTTCGAGCTGATTGAAAGGCAACAGTAACTGAAAACACCACTCGTTGCAATTAAAGCATTCAGAGTATCTCTGAATGCACAACACGTCGAACCTTGAAGCAGATGGGCTGCAGCAGCAGAAGACCACACCAAGGGCCATTTCTGTCAGCTAGGAACAGGAAACTGAGGATACAATTTGCACGGGCCCACCAAAATTGGAAAATAGAAGATTGGAAAAACGTTGCCTGGTCTGATGAGTCTCGATTTCTGCTGCGAGATTCAGATGGTTGGGTCAGAATTTGGTGTAAACAACATGAAAGCATAGATCAATCCTGCCTTGTATCAATGGTTCAGGCTTGTGGTCGTGATGTAATGGTGTGGTGGATATTTTCTTGGCACACTGTGTGCATCCGACAAATCTGCAGCAACTGTGTGATGCTATAATGTCAATATGGACCAAAATTTCAGAGGAAGGTTTCCAGCTCCTTGTTGAATCTATCTTGGTGAGTGTACATCTGCATTTAGATCTATGGGAAAGACATCAATAAATAGGGTCGGAAACTTTGGTTGAAAGCATTCATTTGATGACCGTGATGCATGTGTATTACTGCAATATGTAAGAAAAAACAGATGAGCAACTCTTTCCGAGGTGACTGAGAATGACTGATCAATGCCAGACATGATCAGATTGTCAGCATAAACAGTACGTCAAAAACAACACAGAGAGGGATATTATGGTTGGTCTCTACACAGAGAGGGATATTATAGTAAGGTTGCAATGCATAAATCTCTCATTACAAAAACAATTGCACTTTTGAGAGTTCAGTGGTTCATAGGCATTGCTCTACAGAGATGTGGAAAAAAGTGATACGGTCACGAGTCACCCTTCACCATATTCTAGACAAGTGGGCATTTGCGTACACTTCCGATCAAAAGTTTTAGAACACCTAGATTTTCTCATTTTTTAATTGAAATTCATGCAGTTTAATATCTTAATGTACACTGAAATTAAAGCATGGAACAAAAACGATTAGAGACAAGAAATAAATCATGGAATTATTTTGTTATACAAAATCTAATCACAATTTTGGACTCAAAGTAGACACCTTTTGTTGATATAGCAGCCGAACACACTCGTAGTGTTCTTTCTACAATGGAAATTAAATAGTGTTTGGAAAGTCCTTCCCAACACTGTTGCAGAAGTTCCCACAAATATGTTGCACTTGCAGGTTGCTTTGCTTTCACCCTTCTGTCCAGTTCATCCCAAACAAGCTTGATGGGGTTTGGACCATGCTGTGCTTGACCACTGGGTTCAGTAGAACGACGCCAGGTCTGTACATGTCCATTGGACAGGCGAGCTGCCCAGCTCGCCTGTCCAATGGACTTTTGAGTCCTGTGTGTGTATTTGAGTCCTGTGTGTCAGCACTGTGTTATGCACTTAATTTAATACCTTTTTTTTGTAGATGGCAGTGTTGCTTTTCATTCTTTCCCTATATAGTTTGCTTTTGGTTTTTAAGTTCCGTCTGTGTGTATTTTGTCGCCAACTGGATTCAGCAAAAGAGCCCCGACCAAAGCTCCTCCTTCTCCATGTTTGACATCTGTTGTCACACTGAGGAACCATCCTTTCGCATACTCAATGAAAGCCGGCTCAGTCTTCTCTTCACTGAGATTTGAAACTGAGATTTGCTCACTTTGACCAGTGTTAAGCTGTACTTGAAGCTGTTGTCCTATGCGCCATCTATCATGCAAGCTGTTGACTTTGAGAAACTTGTCTTCAGATTCTGTTGTGGTTTTGGGTCTGCCAGATCTCTTGTTGTCAGAGTTTCATCTAGTTTCAAAGTGCTTTTCGATGGTGTAGGAAACTGCTCACTGACACCTTGGCTTTCTTTGCAATTTCTCTAAAGGAAAGACATAGACCATTATAACCCTTAAAGTGTATCTGTCTTCCTTAGTTAATATCCTTTTTCTCGCTATTATTATAGCAATATACTACTTCCTGCAGTACAATACTGTCGAAATAATGCTTAGGAGGGTGTTGTAACACAGACTGTTCCAACACTGCTTTTATACAGGTTTGTAAGTAATCAACAAAAGTTGTGACACCTGTAGGAATTGTTAAAATCACCTTTTCAAGGCTTGGTTTACTTCCATTGCTGCAGAACAGCCGTAAGTTGTTAACCATTAACTTGTTCCCTTAAAAGGCCATTTTTTATAACTCTGAAATGTATATTATTTTTCAGTTTTTGGTAACCTAACCTTTTTTTAACCTAACATGGGGGTGGTTTAGGTGATCTAACTGATCACCTTTATCCTATAGTGAAACATTTCTATCCTGATAGGTGTGGCCTTTTCCAGGATGACAGTGTTGCCATCCACTGCCAAGGCGTATTGAAGATGTTGTGGCGGCTCATGTTGGCCTAACACCTTACTGAGACACTTTGTTTATTATGATGTTTTTTTCTTTTAACACATAATGTTATGATGTTTTTTTCTTTTAATTGTCACCCATTTGTATGTCTCTGTGTGTGTGTGTTTATGTAAAATACAATATTCCTTAGAGTGTGGTCGCTGGTTTGGTCCCTGAGCCAACAAGGTGAAAATACTTTTTTGTGCACTTAAGCAAGATAATTTCAAGTAAGTTGCTCTTGATAAGAGCATTTGCTATTGTAAAATGTACACCTCACCCTGAGCTGGTGTTGGCGGGTATCCTCCAGTGTGCCCAGGGCACAGTGTTGGACCTCCTGTAGCCGGTGCTCCCTGCGATGGTGCTCCAACTGTAGTTCCTTGAGCTGCTGGCTCAGGTGCTCTCTCTCCTGGCTGAATTGGGTCTGCAGCTGCTGCAGTGCACCCTGGGATTGGGAAAGCTGCAGCTCTAGACTCTGTTTCAGCAGTGAGATCTAGAGTTAGAAGGATGAGAGGAAAGGGGCTTATAAGCATTTATTCACTTTTTCATTAAGTGAATTATTGTTAAACATCTTTTTGTTGTGTTCCCAGCAATATTCAAAGTTAAGTATGTTTATATTATTGATCTAAATTCTATTTATGTCAGGCTTCTGCAAACATTTGGAATCAGGAGTTAAAACCTCTTGAGGGTAAATGAAGAAATTGAGATTTCCGCCTATACTGCCATTGCCCATTATAACTGCAATTTATGTGCACATATGTTGTCAGGACATGCACAGTGAAGGTATTCTGTATAAAATACACCTGGGGGATTATGAGGAATTCATCAGAATATAGATTGGTAGAAAAAAGGTTTTCATGCACAAGCTAAAACACACACACAAAAAAACTTTTTTACTTTTTCTATTCTTTCATGGACAGGCTAAAACTCATATTGATATTCTGTGCTATACACATATCCTATGGTTTCCCAAACAAGTCAACATTATCAGAAAACAATTTGGGATTGATAGACAAGTGCTAGATCTGGGCAGCTATTTTAGTAAGTGGTGTCAAGAGCCATTTCCAAGTGTCCTCTAACCTCAAATCTGTATATTACATAATTCCACTGTTTGATGTACATCTGTAATGTTTTTAATGCAAGTTGTTTAATATAGAAAAATATTTTCTACAATAAAAACACAAACATTCTCATCCCATTGACTTTCCATGGGACCTTCGACCTATTGCGCAATGAGGATGATATAGAGGCTCTCCCCCGCATGGGAAATCTGCCTACCACTGAAGGGACAATCTAATTGGCTACTAGATTTGTCAATCCAACCCAGAGCCAATAGGCTGGTTAAGGTTCTAAAAACCTAACAATTCATTTGGTACCGAACTGGAAGCTTTATCTCAAGCACAGACCAAACCAGAGCTTACCTTGTAAGAGGAAAGCGTTCCACGAAAACTGATTTTCCAATAAAGATGTCGCCTCTCGGATGTCTGGATCGATAAAGGTAAGGCACAGGCACCCAAAATATATGTCCTTATGATCGATGGAGTGTCTGGCTTCATTGTGAATTAAACTTTCGACTCTGTTCATCGGACAGCTCTTTTGTTTACAAGTGGCAGCTGTGCCGGCACGAGCCTTTATCACCCGCTGGGGAGGGGGGGAGTCATAAAACCCTGTATGCCCATAAAAGGTAGTAAGACCCAGACCAGAGATGTTTTACTCTGCCGGAAATGGGAGATCCGCAACATTCAGAAACAACTGCAGCAAATAGGATAGGTGGAACCGTTCTAATGTTCTAAGCAATCGAATCAATCCCTTGGATATAAGTACCTCAGATCTGGGGTACATACCTTCAAGAGGTTTTAAGTGTGCTTGTTATGTTTACCTGGGCACACTGGGTTTGCCTTTTCACCAAATGCATTAATTCACCAAATGTACCCCTCTATCCAACAGCAAAAACTCTGCCCACTTGCGTGTGCACCCCAGACATGTTCGTTTGTGCATGCTGGCTTTGCCTTTTCACCAAATGCATTAATTCACAAAATGTACCACTCTACCCAACAGCAAAAACTCTGCCCACTCGCGTGCGCACCCCAGAGTTAATTAAACCACAAAAGACCAAGTCCTGTGCTGGCAACTAGCTAACTCAAGACGCTGGCTAATCAATTAGCGTAATCCAATAGCCCTGGTTATCTATCTAAATGTTGTGTTAAATCAATAAATCAAATAAGAACAATGAAATGCAAAAAAAATTCCCATGCCAATCCAGTTATAATTTCAAACATTGTTTTACAGAGAGTAGTGAGACAGACACTATGAGGAACACAGTGGTGCTGAGGCAGGTTGCAATAGAGGAAGACAGAAGGATAGGAGAGGTTAGTGATTTGGCACTGCCACTAATATCTTTTGTAGATAATAGGGCCTACATATTTTTGCTTAATCCTTTGAAGTGGTTAATTGCATACATGTCCAAGGCACTACATTCCCTAAGTTCAAAGTTAACATATGCAATTGTTTTAAGATGAATTTTACATAGATCATTTTGTATTTTGATACGGACTTGTAGGACCAATGTAACTTTCCCAAAAAAATTACGGACAATGATTTTCTGGTAACACTTTCCGATAAGGGTACATGAACTACCAATAATGAATACAGTAGTTAATATGTTCTGATGATGAACAAAAACAAAATAAATGGTTAACAATGATAAACCTTACTTTATTAATGATTTACAAATGCATTAACTACCAGTGTACTGTCATTTGTTCACATTGACACAGGACATAAACTCATTTCGTTTTTTGCAGGAACACAGTTTGTACTATAATTTTTTAATGTGCATTCATGCGTTCATGTAGCTAGTTGTTTCATGAACAATAGGCTATGGAAAATACATTATTCATCAAATAATCCAATTTGTTAATATGATTACATTGCGGTAACCATTATTAATAAGATTGGCTGGATGATTTATATATATATTGTCTGGTATAGTAGTGGCTACTTGCATCTTCAAATAGGCGTGACACACAAAAACATTTATGGTCGCATTTGGCCAGTGGAAAATCATCAGGGCCCCCTACGCCCCCAGAGAGGACCTAAGGATAGATACAAATCTATATATATATTTATATATTATAATTTGCAATTTTGTTTTCATTCATTTAATATTTTTTGTCTTAATTGTAATGATCTTCTTTTTGAATTTCTTCAGTTTGTGTTGGAAAAATAAGGATTAATATCCAAGAGAAAAAAATATCCAATCAGATTTCTTGTAGTATCTTGGTAGAAATGATCTAGCAGTGCTCAACGCTCACCAGCCAAGTCATCAGCCAACATCACTGAGACTGACATCAATTAGAGCAGCATTTTGGAATGACAGTAGAATCAACCAATCACAAATTGTCACAAATCAATCACAAATATTGTTCATATTTTGAATACAATGTGTAAAATATTATTTCAACCTTAGGTCACTGGTTGTGTGGTAAAACCAAAGGTAATGATGTTGCAATAGGAAGTACTGGGTACATGACCTTACTTGTCATGTACCCAGTTCTTGTTGTGGTGCTTTTTTTTTTTATTGTTGCATACTGGACATCGAATACAGCGCAACATTTTTCTCTCTGACAGCACATACTGTCTGTGGTCTTGAAACAATGTGAGTAGTTGTGTGGTTGAATTTATTCCACCACTATTTGAGTGACTGTTTTAGCAAATGTTTCTTTGAAAGACCACAACCGTATTTTCTTCTAACGTGGTTCCTGCTATCAATATTTGCAACCGTTGTGTAGCCTACATTTGCTGCTTCTGTGAGCCACAGCCGAGGCGTGGCATAGGACCGTTTGACTCTGTCATCGAAGAATTGCTTCTCCTGCATACTGTAGGTCAGCAGAAGAAAGGTCTCGCAAAAGAAAGATCAGTATACATACACAGGCATCCGAGTTCTCAGTCTATATGTATGATGTCAGATCTTGTGGTAACACTTGAAGTGTAGTGTCATAACATGGTCATGACCCTATAATGACACATATTTTGAAATATTATGACATATATTGCGTTTTTATGACTGATTATGACACCTACATAAGTCTGTCAAAACATAACAAACCATTCTGTAACACCAGTCTTCTTTTAAACAGTATTTTTATATTACGCTTCATTATGAATGCTATATACCAATATAATATTGCATGAAATGATGTCAGATATTTACCTTCAACAATGCATTCTTTCTCATGACTAGGATGCCAGCAGATTTCAGGAGCAGGACATGATATTCTCTTTATGAATAATGACCAACACAAAGCCACATACAGCTAGGTGATTGGCCTATCTGGTTCCAATGACTATGGTCATAATGCTTTGTTTGTATTGTCATCGACTGTATTTTGTCAGTTCAAGTAAAGTGACACAATGTTTAGTTATTTATTCAAAATAAAATTACTAGAGGGTCATGGCACATTAGTTTTTATAGTTTTTAAAATCTACACTAAAATCAATTGCATGACTAGCATGGCCTCGTTTTGTCTAAAGTTAAGGTATAACACATACATTTATACCCTACAGTTCAAAAGTTAGGGTTCACACAGAAATGTCCTTGTTTTCTAAATAAAATGGCCAGAAACAAAGAACTTTCTTCTGAATCTCATCAGTCTATTCTTGTTCTGAGAAATGAAGGCTATTCCATGCGGGAAATTGCAAAGAAACTGAATATCTCGTACAATGCGGTGTACTACTCCCTTCACAGAACAGGGTAAACTGGCCCTAACCAGAATAGAAAGAGGAGTGGGAGGCCCCAGTGCATAACTGAGGAAGAGGACAAATACATTAGTGTCAATAAGAGAAACAGACGCCTCACAGGTCCTCAACTGGCAGCTTCATTAAATAGCCTAGTACCCGCGAAACACAAGTCTCAACGTCAACACTGAAGAGGTGACTCCGGATTGCTAGCCTTCTAGGCAGTTGCAAAGAAAAAGCCATATCGCAGACTGGCCAATAAAAATAAACAATTTAGTTGGGCAAAGTAACACAGACACTAGACAGAATAAGAATGGAAAAAAAGTGTTATGGACACAAAGATCAAAAGAAGAAAATTCATGAGAATTTTTATGACTATTCCAGTAAGTTAGTAGATATTGGTAAAGCCTACTACTGGCTAAAAAAAATTGAGGGACCACTGCAAATTGAACGCTTCTGTTCCTCACTCAAAACTTTCCTTTTCAACTTTTTTGAAAAGGAAAGAAAAAGATGCAGTGATCTCTGGAAGAAACAGCTCTACAGCTCTGGAAAAAATTAAGAGATCACTGCAAAATTATCAGTTTCTCTGGTTTTACTATTCATAGGTATGTGTTTGAGTAAAATGAACATTTTTGAGAACATTACTCCCAAATTCCAAATAAAAATATTGTCATTTAGAGTATTTATTTGTAGAAAATAACAACTGGTCAAAAAAAACAAAAAAATATGCATTGTTTTCAGACCTCAAATAATGCAAAGAAAACAAATTCATATTCACTTTTCAACAACAGTATACTAATGTTTTAACTTAGGAAGTTCAGAAATCAGTATTTGGTGGAATAACCCTGATTTGTAATCACAGCTTTCAGGCATCTTGGCATGCTCTCCACTAGTCTGTCACATTGCTGTTGGGTGACGTTATGCCACTCCTGGCACAAAAATTCAAGTAGCTCGGCTTTGTTTGATGGCTTGTGACCATCCATCTTCCTCTTGATCAATTTCCAGAGGTTTTCAATGGGGTTCAGGTCTGGAGATTGGGCTGGTCATGACACGGTCTTGATCTGGTGGTCCTCCATCCACACCTTGTTTGACCTGTCTGTGTGGCATGGAGCACTGTCCTGCTGGAAAAACCAATTCTCAGAGTTGGAGAACATTGTCAGAGCAGAAAAAAGCAGGTGTTCTTCCAGGATAACCTTGTACTTGGCTTGATACATGCATCCTTCACAAAGACAAATCTGCCCTGATTCAAGCCTTGCTGAAACATCCCCAGATCATCACCGATCTCCCACCTTAATTTCACAGTGGGTGCGAGACACTGTGGCTTGTAGGCCTCTCCAGGTCTCCGTCTAACCATTAGACGACCAGGTGTTGGGCAAAGCTGTACATTTGACTCGTCAGAGAAGATGACCTTACTCCATCTCTCTATGGTCCAATCCATATGGTCTTTTGCAAACTTTAGCCTGGCTCTTCTTTGCTTCTCATTGATGAGGGGCTTTTTTCTTGCTTTGCACGACTTCAGCCCTGCCCTTAGGAGCCTGTTTTGAACCGTCCTCGCAGTGCACTTCACCCCAGCTGCTGTTTGCCATTCTTTTTGTAGGTCACTTGATGTCATCATACGGTTGTTGAGTTGACGGTCATCTTGGTCAGGGGACAGTTGTTTTCACCTTCTGCCAGTCTGTAGCTTTGTTGTCCCCAATGTCTGTTGCTTGACCTTGTTCTTATGAACCGCTGTATTTGAAATTTTCAGGATGGAAGCAACGTGACGCTCACTGTATCCCTCTGCCAGTAAAGCCAGAATTGAACCCTTCTTTTCCTCACTCAAAGCTTTTCTTTTCAACTCTTTTGTCATGCTGAATATTTCCTTTGAGGTACTACTTGCACTGTTTTTGCCATCCAGCTGGTCCTATTGCAAGAGGATAGTGATGACCACAGCAGTGTTTTTTATACTTTTCCTTGTTAAATTAGATTTGGTTCAGGTTATCACCTAATCAGTACCTCATTAAGTAAAATGAGGTGTGCCTTTGTTGGAATTTAACAGACACTGGAATGGAATGGCTGCCATACATGTAGAGATGCTGATTTAAGAAAAATTAGGAGTGGTCTCTTGTTTTCAGAGCTGTATGTATATATGTAACACATCATAGTCAACTTGAATCAAATTAAATGTAATTTCCCAACAAAAAAATGGTGGCTAGTGAAAATGCTGAGTGGCTAGTAACTTTGGAAAACCAGTAGCCACAGTGGCTGGTGAGCAAAAAAGTTAATGTCAAACGCTGGTTGTATAGTATGGAATGCCATTCCATAGTATGTATAGGTCCCGGGCTTTTAAATTATCCAGTCAACTGCATTGTAACAAAAAGAAGACGTGATTAAGTAATAAGTCTACCAATCATATTTGAGGTACCATGTACTGTTTTGTGAGTGCAAACAAATGTCAAGTGAGAGCAGGGGGGTTTAAACATGGCGCAGGTGAATTTTGAGAAGTCACGGAGATGACTTCTCAAAATTCCAAACAACGATATCTGTGCCCTCACAATGTTTATACTCTTGCCCGACTGGTCCTTCGCTCACGCGGCTTGTGTTTCTGCTCTCTCAACGTCACTTCATGCACTCTCGACTGAATTTTTTCCTCTCAAAGTGGCACTGGCGTGCGTGCGAGTTTGGTCCTCTGCACACGCAGCTTGTGTTTCTGCTCTCTCAACTGGTGTTGCACGGTATACCAGTACTGGTACCGTACCGAGGTATCGGCTTTTTAGGAACTGTACTATACTGGCATTAAGAAAAACCGGTACTTTTATGCGTCGAAACAGGCAGTTGTGTCTTCAAGAAAAGTGGACCTGCATGTGACCTCACGCCCGTGCTCTGCTACGTGCGGCCAGTGTGTGTTTCAGCTGGAGCCAAGGGGCAAAAGGAGGATAGTCGTCGATTAGCGATGGCTACAGGTGGAGAACTTGAGGCTGCAAAACCAAAACTTGTTGATAAACAAGGAGTTCGGAGGAGATATGGCGCTACTTTGGTTTCCTAGCCAATGAAAAAGGCGACCCCTAAAAATTAGAAGCACCGATAAGCAAGCAGTGCTTCAAATCATGTTCAGCGAAGGGAGGCAACGCTAGGAACATTGCTAAGCATTTAAATGACAATCACCCAAACCTCTATAAAAAGTTTTTAAAGAGTGACAGGTGTGTGTTGTGTGATACAAATCCCGTTGCAAATAGTCATAAATGAATCCAAGAATAAAATAATGAATTCAATATGTACAGAAATATGTATTTTTTACAAAATTATATATTCACAAAATTGTTCAATGTTCAAATTCTGTGTTCATATTAGTGATTTTTTTTGCAAAATATATTTTATTTTCAGTTGTATATTTTTAGGTATTCTGTCTATTTAAAGCTCATTTTATTTATGCTTACATTTCTATACACATTGTAAAAAGTTCCAATTGAAAATAAAATAAACCATTGTCGAATTACTCCATTTCAATCAAATCATTAGTATCGTTTCAGTATCAAGTACCGCAATACTACACTTGGTATCAGTATCGAAGTCCAAATTTTGGTATCATGACAACACTACTCTCGACGAATTTTTTTCTTCTCAAAGTGGCAAGTGCATATGCGTGAGTTCTGAGACTGACGTGACGCCATAGAGAAGCCGGCGTGTGACAAGGAAGCCGAGAAGGCACAGTGTGAGTGTGACAGGGCCGAGGGACAGATTAAGCAGGAGAAGAGTAGTTGAAGTGGTAAGCATGGAGGAGCTTCATGATTAACAGGGAGAGAATTGCAGGGAGGAGGCAGCAGGAGGAGGTAGTGTGTGTGTGCCCATGATGGCGATGATTAAATAAATTAATGTAGATTATAATAAGATATTGTAATCGTCGTTGCTATCATAAAGTGAAACTACTGCTGGTGGTCACTCAGTCAATGTCAAATAGCACAGCATAAACTACTTGGCACTGATTTTGTAGCTAGCATAGTTCCCTTATGCAGTGCAACTTCGGCTGACTATTCTAACATTAACCCTTTCCAGACGGAGCCTTTTAATTTCAGAAAATTTCTTATTACAATGTTTTTCTAATAGGGTCACTTGATACTGTAGATTATTATTTTGTTAAAAAGTACGTTTTCAGTGCTGAGTAATTACCAGCTTGCCATTTGCTAAGTTAGCTTGACTGAAACTGTTTGTTCTGCCTTAACTAGCTACCCACTTCTGAATTAATGTGTATTTGTTTGTGCACAGCAATGGATTGATAACGGCTAAGTCTGTCACCAATATTAAGCAAGTAAATACACAAAATGTAGCTAGTTAGGTACTGTAGCTGGCTAGCTAGTAAATATTACATCTAACTTTTTGCATATAGAATTTATTAAATGAGGTGTGTATCATGTGTTTGTCTCTATGATGTATATATTATTTTAGAAAAGGCAAGTCTGATTATACCTAACTAGCTACCATCAATGTAAAATAAATCTACAAACTAGGCAACAGTTACAGTCATCTTCAGTGTGACGTGGTTTTCTATCCTGGCATATATATTTCTAAGTACTATGGCTATGTTACTGTACTTGGATAGTTTATCATTACTAAATCTAAACTGTGCCTATAAGGATATCATATAATGTTTTTGTCCACTACTGTATCACTTTCCAGGATGCTTGTGTCCATGTAACAGACAAGCCTATCTAGACACAAGCAACATGTGAAAGATTGTTCTGTAAATCCTTTGTTTTATATTATGTGTTATGGACTTATGAAACAATGCAACTAATTACAGTATATTGTTAAATACAGCTCTGGAAAAAATAAGAGACCACTGCACCTTTTTCTTTCCTTTCCAAAAAAGTTAAAAAGGAAAGTTTTGAGTGAGGAACAGAAGCGTTCAATTTGCAGTGGTCTCTTAATTTTAACCCTTCTGTTAATTTTAACCCTTCAGTATCTCTTGAACCTTAAAAAATACAGACTCCAAACCTTTCGATAGGTAAACGCTATTTTGAACCATAAATACTTTTTTAAACAGCTATTAGATTAGATTCAACTTTGTCATTAAACAGTAGAAGTACAGTACAACAAAATGCAGTTTGCATCTAACCAGAAGGGCAAATAGAGAAGGGCAGAAAAAGTATTAAGTATATGTAAGTATAAGTGGAATGTATGGATGTGCAATTAATGCAAATGCAATTCTAAATGTGCAAATTTACAGGAAATTTACAAGTGTAATGTATGTACAAGTGGAATAAATAGTTGTGCGGGTACAAGTGGCAATTCTCAATGGCATTCTGAATTTGCAACTGAGGCAAACTGAAGGAGTAGGGTAGCTAGCAAGCACACCATTTTCTTCAGGAAATGTACTGATAGTTACATATTGCCTTTTTATATTGTTTGTTTGCCAATATCTTACTTTTGCTTAATTACTTTACATCCACTTACTTCGCCATTTGGGGATTACTCTGCAGACGCCCAGTTTATTCTTCCTGTTGTTTATTTTTTTTGCCCTTAGTTTTTGCACCGACTTCTCTACAACATTTCGCTCCTTACACTGTTCCCTGTTTGTTTTTTTAACTACTTCTAAATGGTGTGTAGTATATTTCTATTCCTGTTGTTTTTATTTTCTTTCATCCATTGATGTTTAGTCTTTCATACAGTTTCTACTGTGTTCTAGTTCCTGTTGTTTTTATTCTGTTTCATACACATTTTACTCTTTTGTACAGTTTCTACGGTGTTCTACTTCCTGTTGTTTTTATTATTTCATTGTTTAGTAAATATCTGCTTCCCTCTATGCTCATTGTCCTTTGCCTCATACATCTCCCCATATAGTGTGATCCAGAAGAATATGTTGAACAATGACATCTACGTTGTCAAGAATACAATGCTTCACAAAAACATGTTGCCCTCAATGTGTATCTGACAGTCTCATTCTGTTCCTTTTGCTCAAAATACCATTCCCTCGCATACATACACTTGCAACAATAACCCATGTTAGTGTACCCCACTAGACCATTTTCTTATACTCACCATATTGGAGGACCCCGTCCATTGTTCTTATGCAACTGTATTTAGGGGTCCAAGAAGCAAAGCTGTGGAACCCTATTGTAATTGTTAGTATTTTTATTATTATTAGGGGTCCAAGCAGCAAAGCTGCGGAACCCTATTGTAACTGTTAGATTTTTCTTCCGCCGTTTTTCCAAGTTCAGCTACTTCTGCTGGCTAAGCAATTTTTGTGCCCATAGGCCCATGCCTCTGGCGCCACCGTCGGGTCAAAGTTGCGATTTTCCAATGCTCATAACTCGGGCTCTGATTGCCCTAGAGACATTCATCTGGTATCATATGATGCATGGGCAAGTGCAGAACAATTTCGCCAGAGGCCGTTTTCATTTCTGCCATATTGGATTTTCCACAATTTTTAATTTTCAGAAAATGCTTAGAAATTTTTCACAGGCCGCAAATTTTGAGCAATCTTCCTGAAAAATGGCATAGATGATCTTCAGACCAATCCTAACAAAAGTTATCAGATGGACTTTTGATTTGCGAAACCATTTGTCCGTTACAGCCAATCGAATATGGCGATGAGGCCGTTAATCAATCAATCAAATTTATTTATAAAGCCCTTTTTACATCAGCAGTTGTCACAAAGTGCTTTTACAAAACACCTGGCCTTAAACCCCAAAGAGCAAACAACAGTAGTGTTGAATTTCAGTGGCTAGGAAAAACTCCTTAAGAGGAAATTTAGGAAGAATCCTAGAGAGGACCCAGGCTCAGAGGGGTGGCCAGTCCTCTTCTGGCTGTGCCGGGTGAACATATTAAGAGTACAAATTGTAATAAATAATAAATGCATGTGGGCTGAGTCCAGATTCTATTTAAACCTAGTCCAGTTCGGAAGCATAACAAGGACAGGGACAACACAGGGGAGGGGGGAGGTGTCAGCACAGTGGCAGCTGAAATCGTCAGGTATCATCTTGATCTGCAACATGACCAGGAGGACTTTGGACAGGGACAGCAACAGGTCTTTCAAGCCTGGTACTCCTCAGGTGTGGGCCAAGACCTCATGTCCTCCTAGGTTAAAACGGCAGGAGACAGGGAAAATTTAGAAAATGCATTCCTTAGATCTACAGGGATTTATAGTGGAGAAGGAGAACTGAACCTACTCCCCCAGCACAATAGTAGAGCAGCGTAAGACCTTGGGGCTGAGACAGAGGGGTCCAGTGACACTGTGGCCCTATCCGGGGAAGGACTCTAATCATAACCTCGCACAGTAACATAGAGATTTTTGGTCCCACAAGTTGCCCCCTCCTCCCCGTTCTCAAAAGCACAACATTTTCTCTTACATTGAGGCCATGGTTTGGTCCCTTTTGTTCCCCCCCACCCATATACATACAGTTGTGCTCAAAAGTTTGTATACCCTTGGAGAATTGGTAATATATGTACCATTTGTAAAGAAAACATGAGTGAGCAGGCAAGACACATTTCTTTTCTTTCTTATGGGATACACATTCAACTGTAGGTCATAACAGAATGGCACAATCATAAAACAAAACATGGCAACAAAGAAAAAAAGGAACTGAACCCTGTTAAAAAGTCTGCATACCCTTAGTTCTTATTACTGTGTTTTGCTCCCTTTAGCATCAATGACAGCATACAGTCTTTTGTAATAGTTGTCTATGAGCCCCCGAATTCTTGCAGGTGGTATAGCTGCCCATTCCTCTTGGCAAAATACCTCCAGGTCATGCAAAGTCTTTGGTTGTCTTGCATGATGTTACGCATGCAGGTACCTTGTATGTGCGTTTGTATTTTTCCCCTCCTGCCATTTCCCCAGGTGTCTCTTATGTTCCTGATTGTGCTCGTTGGTGTTTCCCACCTGGCAGTCATGAGTGCATCGCCTGACTGCTGAGGTGGACCAATCAGTGGACACCCATCCAAATTGCACCACCTGTTCCTTTTTCCATTACCCAATCACATCACACATCCCCTGGTTTAAAAACCCAGTCAGTTGGTTCTCCCATAGAGACTCTTTTGCTTTACCCCACATGGACATAGACACTCTTGAGATACATACCTTTTTTGATAGACAGACACTTTGTTCATACATACATACATCACTTAGTTTAGCACATATCTCACTTTGTCCTGTTTCATGTGAGTATGTATTGCTGTGGTGTTTTGTTTGGTGTTGTCTAGTCAATTGTTTGCTGTGTGCTGTTTAGTCCTTGTTCGACCTGTGTGTGTTTTTGTTTGTCCCTGTGTCCCTCGGAAAAGGTTTTTTTAGCAAGTCGCTCTTGGGCATACACAACCCGTAGGAAAACTTTGTCTAAAACACTAGTTAGACATGAGCGGACCACCCACTGTATTGTTGTATTGGTTAGTGGTTAGCTAGGCGGTTCTTGAGGCAGGCAAGTTCAGTTTATGGGTATTTGCCATATTATTTTATTTCTTATTTCTCCAGCTCAGCCCCTTTTCCCAACCCCCTTTACCGTGTGTTTATAATAAACGTTTTATGTTTGACAGTAGCTTTGGTTGTCTGTGTCGTTTGTTCTCACTGTGCCTTTACACTACACTAATTTGCATGAGTTTTATGTTACGGGTCTCTGTACCATCCACCCTAGATTGCTAGAGCCACAGGGTTCGTAACATAACGTGGGGGCTCGTCCGGGATCTCTCATTGATACCCATGCCACTCATGCACCTTGGTTTAAGTGTCTAGTTCAGTGTTGAACTGTGCAGCTGTGATTGAGTGATCGGCTGGTGTAGTGTTCGGTATTTGTTGGCTCGTGTTGCTGGCTTACGATGGCTACTTTTGATTTGGATGCCTTTTTGACTAACCCCACGTGGGAGGATTTTGATAGGTGCCGTAAAGTGGATTTACTGGCTTTGGCTGACCATTTTTCTTTAACCATACCGAAGAGTTTAGTTCAAGCGGAGGTCAGAAAACTTGTGTTAGATGTTTTGTTGGAGGAGCAGGTGCTTGTGTTGCCGCTGCCTGAGCCTGCTGCCCCTGTTCGGGATGTGGCTGCTGCTCCTGTAAGCCCGTCCATCTCTGAGGACGAGGGCAAGGCCAAGGCTCCAGCCACGCTACCCCGTTTTGACCCACTCTCCCCGCTGTCAGACAGTGACGCCAGAAGGGATGTCCGTTCGACACGGCTCCAAGTGGAGGCGGAAGAGAGAGCACAGATCAGGCGAGAGACTCTCCAGTAGGAGATGCGTAGGTATCCACAGGTGTTCCCCGCTTGTGCCGTCACACATGCTCAGGCACGACGAATGGGGGACGTGACAGAATTGTTGAACACTATTCTGTCTAGAGAGTTTGACCAAGAGGATAGCTTGTGTGCTACCTCTGGTAAACTGGTGGGGTCTGAAAAACAGCCCAGGATCGGGAAGAAGAATGTGGACCGTGTTGCTGAAGCAATACAGTTACCAGTAACTCGTGAGCAGCTGGTTGCTAACCAAAAGGGTGACAAAAGCCTTGCTAAATGTTTTTCTAGTGTTGTCTCAGTGGAGGAGCTTAAGAAGGAAAAACATGGCATACTTCATTGATGGTAATCTCCTCATGCGCAAATGGACAACCCATGGTGATGCTGGTGGAGAATGGAATGCTATTTACCAAATAGTGGTTCCTACAGCCTTTCGGCAAACTGTTTTTTCCCTTGCTCATGATCACCCGTGGTCCGGTCATTTGGGAGTCACAAAGACTTATGATCGGGTTCTGCGACATTTCTTTTGGCCTGGTTTAAAACAGGATGTGGCTCAGTAAGGTCGGACATGCCTCACCTGCCAGGTAACTGGAAAACCAAACCAGGTTATTCCTCCCACTCCTCTTTGTCCCATACCTGCCAAAGGCGAACCCTTCGAACATGTGGTTGTTGATTTTGTTGGACCATTACCGAAAACAAAAGCTGGTAACCAGTTTCTGTTGACGATTATGTGTGTGGCCACACGATACCCAGAGGCCATTCCTCTGCGAAGGATTACTGCTCCGGTGGTGAGCAAAGCCTTGATTACATTCTTTTCAACATTTGGGTTACCTAAGGTGGTACAAACTGATCAAGGTTCAAATTTTCTTTCTAAGTTTTTCAAACAAGTGTTAAAAACCTTGTCAATAACGCATCGTGTATCAAGCGCATATCACCCAGAGTCTCAGGGTGCGCTTGAACGGTGGCATCAGACACTGAAGTCTATGCTCCGTAAATATAGTTTGGAATCCGAGAAGGATTGGGATGAGGAAGTTCCTCTAGTTTTGTTTGCTGTCCGTGAGACGGTACAGGAATCCCTAGGGTTCAGCCCGGCTGAACTAGTGTTTTTAAGGATCAGTTTTTATCAGAAGGATTGTGTGCAAAGGACAATATATTAGACGACGTGAGTCGTTTTCCTGAGCGCCTACATGGCGCCTGTGTGCTGGCAAAGGAAGCTCTGTCTTCCTCGCAGAGACATATGAAACGTCATTATGATAAACATGCTGTTTCTCGTCCTCTGCAGCTGGGTGACCGAGTTCTTGTGTTGGTGCCTGTACCAGGAGCATCATTGTCAGCACGTTTCTCGGGTCCTTATGTGATTGAAAAGAAACTAAGTGAAACTGATTATGTGATACAAACCCCTGATAGAATACGCCAATCCCGTGTGTGCCACATTAACATGTTAAAGATGTACCACACCAGACCCACCACCCAGAGAGACAGTCCAGAGAAGCCGGCAGAAACTGCCGTCTCCTCTATTGCTACTGCTGGCGTAGTGGGTGCGTATGTTAATAAAGCTGGCGAAGATGGTTTGGAGTTTCGCAATACTCAGCAGCGGTGTGCTAGATTGCCCAACTCAGAAATGTTGCTGTCTCTTCCGTCTAGTCTGGGTCATTTAACCGATGGACAGGCAGATGACATTGTGAGGATGTTACACAGCTTTCCTTGTCTTTTTAGTGATGTTCCTACATGCACAAACGTGTTAGAGCATGACATTAACATTGGAAACATTGCCCCTATCAAGCAACTTGCATATTGGGTCAACGCTTCCAAACGGAAGATAATGAGGGACGAAATAAATTACTTGCTGGAGAATGACCTGGCTATGCCAAGTTCAAGTCCATGGAGTTCTCCGTGCATTGTGGTCTCCAAACCTGATGGCACATCTAGGTTATGTACGGATTATCAAAAGGTCAATGCTGTCACAGTGCCTGACTCGTACCCGTTGCCCAGACTGGACGACTGTATTGACACTGTTGGTGCTGCTACTCATGTAACCAAGCTAGATCTCCTAAAAAATTACTGGCAGGTGCCGTTAACCCCACGTGCCTCTAACATCTCAGCCTTTGTGACCCCAGACAACTTCCTGCAATACTCTGTCATGGCTTTTGGGATGCAAAATGCACCAGCCACCTTCCAACGGCTGGTTAACACAGTGTTAGCTGGAGTTCCCAACTGTAGTGCCTACATTGATGAACTGATGGTCTGTTCAACAGAGTGGACAGATCATGTCCGTACACTAATGATAGTGTGCGAACGTCTAGCAGCCGCTTCTCTTACCCTGAACTTGGCAAAGTGTGAGTTTGGGAAAGCCACTGTTACATATCTTGGCAAAAAGGTTGGCCAGGGTCAGGTGCGCCCTGTTGATGCCAAGGTCTCAGCTATTACTACCTTCCCCACACCTACTACCAGACGAGAGCTACGCCGTTTTTTAGGAATGGTTGTCTATTACCGTAGTTTCTGTAAGAACTTCTCTGCGGTAGTTGCTCTGCTCACGGATTTGCTCATTCCGGCGAGAACATTTGTATGGTCTACAGATGGTCAAGCTGCTTTCAACATTGCCAAAGCACTCCTGGGTAGTACCCCTGTTCTTGCTGCTCCGGATTTTGAGCAACCCTTTAAACTTGAGGTAGATGCTAATGCCAGAGGTGCTGGTGCTGTTCTGCTGCAGGCAGACCAAAGTGGAGAAGACCCTCCTGTCCGTTATTTTTCTCGAAAATTTAACAAGTGTCAGACTAACTATTCAACCATTGAACAAGAAGCTCTTGCTTTGTTGTTAGCTCTGCAGTACTTCGAAGTCTATGTTGATTCCAGTGCACTGCCAGTGATAGTGTATACGGACCATAACCCCTTAGTTTTTCTCCACCAGAACCAACGCCTTATGCGTTGGGCACTTGTTGTGCAAAATTATCATCACTTAGTTTACATAGTGAACAGAATACCCTAGACTGCTAGAGCCACAGGGTTTGTAACACATGAACCGCACGTTTGACATCTCCCCAGAGTGGCTTGATGATATTAAGGTCAGGAGACTGATGGCCACTCCAGAAACTTCACATTACAGTGTGCTAGAAGCTGTGAGGCGTGTCAAGGTGTTGTCGGGCATTTTGTAACTCACTTTTTTGTGGAATTGGCGCAGTAAAGGCTTCTTAATGGCAACTCGACCATGCAGCTCATTTTCATTTGTTGCTGAGATAAAAACATCACCAATATGCATTTAACTGCTTAGTAAAAGCTTTATTGACACGTATGAAACGCAAATACCCGGAAATGGCCAAAACAGTTAATCTGACATTCACATAACATGACATCTTGTTAAACTGCAGAAAAACAAATAGAAAGGAATATTTGTTTTAGTGAGTAAAAATATAATGCTGTAAAATTATAATGAAAGTATTTTCCTCTAAGTGGGCTCAATTGAACAAGGCATTGGGTTGTTTTGGGGGCAAACAATGCGCATCAATTTCAATGACGCTTGTAGAGCAATTACTAACAGTCAACACCGGTAATCTCTACCTTCCATGTGAGGCTCCCACACACTAGCCGACCTTGTGACATTTGTCCAAAATATCCTTTGTTTAGGTGACCCGCATTTTCAAGAGGGGGAAAAAGGAGCAAACACTGTTAATAGCCTAATGCACATGGTCAATATGACTGTTGCGGCCATTCAAGCTAGAAAAACTCAAATCTCTTGTTTCGCAATTTTAATAAAAAAAACAATGTTAGAATAAAATATACATACATTTATGAAAAGTCAGCGTCCTATAGTTATATGGGTTTCATTACAGTTATTACATTGCAAAATAATGGTCAATATGACATGGTGTTGCTGCAAGAAAGCAAAGACCCATTATCTTTGGCACTGTGTGCTTTACTTCGTCTGGGATAAAAAGTAGCAAAATAATCAGACAGGCATAGTCAACCCAAACTTTAAAAACCTTTAGGCTTTTGAGCTGCTTATATATAGGCCTTAGTAAGGAACCGAACAAGAACTTATCCTTCTCAAACAGTTTGCCTCGCCCGTTGTCAATACAAGAACTCAGCCAAAAATGTATGCCACTCTGGACAGAATTAAGTGATGTGAAGTTGCATAAGTTTGTTGAAAATATGTCACTGCGAATGCCGTAATCAAAGCTAAAGACGGGCCAATGAAATATTAGGGTGTGCAACTTTTTTTGGGGCCAGTCAGTGTATTTCTCAAGTCCACTCATGAAAGACATTTGAATGGCACACACCCAATCTTGTCAACTGACATAAAAGTTCCTGTAAGTGCTAACAGCTACGCATTTAACATGATCAGATCAAGTTGCCACGGTGTCTCTGGAATGCTTCGCCCCGCCCATAGGCCAATGGTTCTAGCGCCTCCTACCGGCGAAAGATTAGATTTTTAAAAGCTCATAACCTTTGCCCCAATTGTGGTACAGACATACAACTGGTATAAAATTATGTGGAAACAGATGCTGTACAACTTTGCAAAAGGGCGTTTTCATTTCCGCCTGACTACATTTTCCACTAATTTGAAATTTCTGAAAAACCTACCTTTGAGAAGTAGTCCTAGGCCGTTCCTACCATTTCCAAGAAACTTCACAAATAGCATCTGTGGATACTGCTCATCAATAACGATTAACAATATTAGACATTTCCAACACAGCAGATGTCATTCGTCAACAACTTCCTGAGTCCTACAATTTTACAGGAAGTGAATGCATATGTCCCACATTGCTATGACAAGGTAAGGACATGAACAGTGTGTGGCGCCAATTGGCCATTTGGGGGCACTATTCCAGAAAATATTAATCCTGAACTCAAACAGGCCTATACAACCTATCAGGCCTATAAGGCCTATCCTCTTATGGCATTCTTATTGCTTGGACCCCTTAATTGCTGCTTGCAGCTATATTTCTTATTATTCGTGGAGACTAAAATGCTTAATAACTCAAAAAATCCATGGTAAAAAATGCTATAAACTTGCAGACTTTTAAAACAGTCCATGTGTAATGAACATACAGACCCTCGCCCTGATTCCTCCACCAGGGGCGTTACAATACACGATTCAATTGGCTAATTTCAAAATGATGCCATTTCCAACCCATTTGACCTACAGGGCTGATTTTTTTTGTACCTGCCTCATTTCTCATCATGAACAAAAAAGTCTCAAGAACCCATAAAGTCCGCCATGGTGGATTTTTCTGTAAAATGAAAATGTGTCCAAAACTACAAAAATGTTCTCATGAACCGTAAATCAAATTGATTTGTCCTTTGGCATACAGGTGTCTCATACATGCCTCCCTATAATCTTTTTAGGAATAAGAGATAACTTGCAAAATGGCAGACAAAATGGCTGATTACTGTACAACATTTGTATGCACAATGTGCATGTGTGCAATTCTTTATTGGAACAATAACCTATGCACTTCATATTCATTGTGCATCCCGATACCATCCCCATATAAGACCATGTGCATTTGTTGGTTGATATCTGAAAAGACAGCAAAATGGCAGCTGACAGAATTCTGCCCACTTTCAATACAAGCTAATGCTAATAAATGCCTTTGAAACTATTTTTCTCCTGAACCTTACATCAGATTTACTTGCCAGTATATTTCCAGACTCTAGGCCACACTTCTGATCAGGGCTGACAATAGTTTGGACATAGTTCAGTTGATTTTTGACATAGTAACTAGTTTCTATGTTTTCACAAAGTTAGCCCTTTATGCTAACTCTAATGACCACTAGCGTAATTAACTATTAGGCTGTATCTTTTGAACCGTTTGAGCTACAGACACGAAACCAACTTTGTTTCAGCAGTTTAGGGTATCCCTACTTCAAATTAGGAAACGTTTATCGATTTTACGTATGCTAATTAGCGTAATTAGCGTTAATTACCTACTAGGCTGTATCTTTTGAACCCTCCGAGCTAGAGACACGAAACTTTGTTTTACACATTTAGGCTATCTCCACTGCAAAGTATGAAACACTAATTGATTTTACATTTTCTAATTAGCGTAATTAGCGTTATTTAACTATTAGGCTGTATATTTTGAACTGTTCGAACTACAGACATGAGACCTGTCGTTGGTAACACTTTTATGAACTTTAACTATGTCATTTATGCTAATTACCCTCAACAGCAGCATATCTTCAACCTTAAAAAATACAGACTCCAAACCTTTCGATAGCTAAACACTATTTTGAACCATAAATACTTTTTAACAGCTTGCAAGCACACCTCTTTTTCTTCAAGAAAAAAAGTGGGAGATGTGTTGAAACTGTCATTGCTAACAGAAGAATCGTTGCCTAGCTGTGTACATTTTGAGTTAGTAATTTGGTAATATTTACTATGATTTACAACACTGTTTCCAAAACGTTGGGATTCTGTGTAAAATATAAAGAAAACAGAATGCAATGATGTGCAAATCATTGAAACCCTATATTCAATAGAAAATAGTACAAAGATAACATATCAAATGTTGAAACTGAGACATTTTATTGTTTCTTGAAAAAAATATGCCCACTTTGAATTTGATTTCAGCAACACATTTAAAAAAAGTTGGGGAAAGAGGCAACAAAAGACTGGAAAAGATATTTAATGCTAAATAAACTAAAACTGGTTGACTTTCACCCAACTAATTAGGTCAATTGGCAACAGGTCAGTAACATGATTGGGTATTAAAAGATCGATCCATAGAGGATGGTTCTGTCAGAAGTGAGGACCGGGAGGGATTCACCACTCTGTGAAAGACTGCACGGATAAATAGTGCAACAATTTAAGAATAACGTTTCTCATCGTAAAATTGCGAAGAGTTTGGGGATCTCATCATCTACGTTACATAATATCATTAAAAGATTCAGAGAATCTGGAGAAATCTCTGTATGCAAGGGACAAGGCCGAAAACCAATATTGGAATGCCATGATCTTTCGGCTCTCAGACGGCACTGCATTAAAAACAGACACGATTCTGTAGTGGAAATCACTGCATGGGCTCATCAGGAACACTTCCGAAAATCATTGTCTCTGAACACAGTATGTCGCTGCATCCACAAACGCACATTAAAAATCTACCATACAAGAAGAAACCATACATAAAACAGATCCGGAACCGCCGCCGCCTTCTCTGGGCCGGAGCTCTTTTAAGATGGACTGAGGCGAAGTGGAAAACTGTCCTGTGGTCTCAAAATTTTAAATTATTTTTGGGAATCATGGACACCGCATATACAGAATAAAAAGGAGAGGAACTATCCGGCTTCTTATCAGCACACAGTTCAAAAGCCAGCATCCATGATGGTATGGGGGTGCATTAGTGCACATGGCATGGGTGACTTGCACCTCTGTGAAGGCACCATAAATGCTGAACAATACATACCTGTTTTGGGGCAACATATGCTGCCTTCCAGATGACTTTTTTTTCATGGAAGGCCTTGCTTATTTCAGCAAGACAATGCCAAACCACATTCTGCGCATACTACAACAGCATGGCTCCGTAGTAAAAGAGTCTGGTGCTAAATTGGCCTGCCTGAAGTCCAGACCTGTCACCCACTGAAAACATGAAACAAAAACTAGGACAAAGGAGACCCCAAACTGTTGAGCAGCTGAAATCCTATATCAAGCAAGAATGGGGATACATTTCACTTTCAAAATTACAGCAATTGGTCTCCTTAGTTCCCAAATGCGTACAAAGTATTGTTAAAATGCAACACAGTGGTAAACATGCTCCTCTCCCAACTTTTTTGAAACCTGTTGCTGGCATCAAATTTAAAATGGGCCTGTATTTTTCCAAAAACAATAAGATTTCTCAGTTTCAACATTTGATATGCTGTCTTTGTACTATTTTCAATTAAATACAGGGATAAATGATTTGCACTTCATTGCATTCTGTTTTTGTTCGCATTTTACACATCGTCCCAACTTTTTACAAAATTAAAATTTTTCGATGAGCAGTAACTAAACAATGGAAGCACACAAATTGTATTATAACACAAGAAGTTACACTAATCTGGTGTGAAATTAAAGATGTATGTGCTCTTTCAAACAAATTCAACTAAACTAATATTACTTTGTTCTAGGTCTAGTTTTTTTAATGTGTGAGAAAATATGATTTATTTCCAGAATTCTTAGTAATCTACAGCAGTGTTCTAGAATTCAAATGGGGTCTAAAGGGTTAAAGGGTATTGTGATAATCAACATCTTGTCTATATGAAAGGGAGCTAGTTACACTACCTGTTCCAGCAGGTCCTCCACTTTCCTCTGCCAACCCTCTCGGGCTGCCATCAACTCTAGCTCTTTCTGTTGAGACAGCTGGGTCAAAGACGCCTGTCTATCAGCCTCATATTCCTCTGTCAACTCTTCCCTCAGTAACCTTAACTCGGCCCTATTGAGTGGGTGATGGGGGTGTGGTGTGGGAGAGAAAGAGCAAAGGAGAGAGCAAGGAAGGAATTAGAAACATTGATTATCCAAAAGTCTGGCAAACTACATCTCAAATTCTGGGTCAGACAGACAGAATTATTCGGCAAAAAGCATGAATGGTCGGATGGATTAATGTGTCAAATATGGCCTTTGTTAACCCATTTGAAATGAAAAAAGTCCCAATCTATATACAGTGCTTAATCCATTATCTCCTGCCAAAACCGTAACAATAATGAATTATTTGTCTCACAAACTCCTAATCACTACCCAATCTTGTATAAATCTGATTCAAAAACACACTTGGCAGTTGTATAATTTGCTAAGATCAAATATCAAGAAAAAACATTTACATTTGGTTTACCAACATATGAGTCAGATTTGACTGGCTTATGTGTTGTGATTGCAGACTTATGAACGCCATGCAACAATAGCTTAGTGGCAGGGTACTAATGAAATACCTGTACCAGTCAAACACTTTGGATACATCTACTCATTAAAGGGTATTTCTTTATTTTTACTATTTTCCACATTTTATAATAATACTGAAATCTATCTATTAAACACATATGGAATCATGTAGTAACCAAAAAGTGTTAAACAGATCAAAATACATTTCACAGATCAAAATACATTTCATCAAAATGCGCACCAAGAAGCTTGCTCCCTGGTACACAGACAATACTAGAGTATTGAAGCAAGCCTCTAGAAAATTGGAACGGAAATAGCACTCCTCCAAGTTTGAAGTATTTAGACTAGCATGGAAAGACAGTACAGTGCAATACCGAAAAGTACTCAAATCTGCTCAATCAACCTATTTTTTCAACCTGATTGAGGTGAACAAAAATAATCCAAAATGTATTTTTGTTACTGTGGCAAAGTTAACAAAAAAGCAACATTCAACAAATGAAGTGGGTCTTCCCTTCAGCAGTCATGATTTTATTAACTTCTTTGACAAAAAGTTCAACACCATTAGAAAACAAACTCTTCCATAGTTAAGGATGGTCCTCAAAAACCCAGTTGCTCAAGGAAGGCACTGACCTGCCCTGTCTTGGAATCTCGCGGAACACTTCAACTTTTTTGTCCTGTATCGCTCAAGACATTCACTAAAATAGTTATGAGCTCTAAACCCACCAGTTGTCAACTTGACCCTATACCAATTAAATTACATAAGGAGCTACTTCCTGTACTTGGACCACCTATGTTGAACATAATAAATTGCTCCCTATCCTCCGGATGTGGAGCGAATGCTCTACAAGTGTCAAAAATAAAGCCTCTTAGAAAAAAATCAAATCTTGATCCGGATAAAATAAACAATTACCGGCCAATATCGAACCTCCCATTACTCTCAAAAATTTTAGGAAAAGCTGTTTCCCAGGAACTCAATGCCTTCTTGAAGACAAATGATAGATATTGGGCATGAAAAGTAATTGAATTAAGCTTAGCAAGCAAGCAAGCAAGTTTATTTATATAGCACAATTCATACATTGAAGCAATTCAATGTGTTTTACAAAGAAAAATAAAATAAAAAATATATAAAAATACAATAAGATAAAAACAAATACTCAAATTAAAACATCAAAACAAATGAAAACATCATAATAATAGAAATACAATAAGAAAATGTATAAAGATTAAAAAAAAAAGATTAGAAATGGGATAAAAACATAGGAAGCTATAAGGCTAAACAGTGTGGTTAAGTTTAAGTGCTCAGTCGTAGGCACGTGAAAAGAGTAGTGTTTTTAACCTGGATTTAAAAATGGAAACGTTTGGGGCACGTCTAAGATCTTCTGGTAGTTTATTCCAGTTGTGTACAGCATAAGTGCTAAACACAGCTTCTCCATGTTTAGTTTGAGCTCTGGGCTCTACTAGCTGACCAGTGTTCATGGATCTAAGAGCCCTGCTCGGTTTATATTCTTCAAACATATCAGAAATGTATTCGGGTCCTAAACCATTCAGAGATTTATAAACTAAAAGCACCACTTTGGAATCTATTCTGTAACTGACTGGAAGCCAATGTAAAGATTTAAGAACCGGAGTGATGTGCTCTGTTCTCTTGGTCCTGGTTAACATTCTAGCAGCTGCATTCTGAATGAGCTGCAGCTGTTTTACAGTCTTTTTTGGGAGTCCAGTTAAGAGGCCATTACAGTAGTCAACTCTACTAGAGATAAAAGCATGGATGAGCTTCTCTTGGTCTTTTTGGGACACCAAGCCTTTGATTCTGGCTATATTTTTTAGATGATAGAATGCTGTTTTGGTGACCGCTTTGATATGCCTGTTAAATGTGAGGTCTGAGTCTATAAGAACACCAAGATTACGCACTTGATCCCTGGTTTTAAGGGCCCGAGAGTCTAGCTCTTTACTAATACTAGTTCCTTTATTTTTGTTGCCAAACACAATAATCTCATTTTTATCTTGGTTTAATTGTAGACAATTTTGGTTCATCCAGGTATTTATGTGCTCTATACAGTGACACAGAGAGTCTATTGAGCTGTTGTCATACGGTTCGAGAGCCATATATATTTGAGTATCATCAGCATAGCTGTGGTAGTCGATGTTGTTGTTCTGTAGAATTTGGCCCAGAGGTAACATATAGAGATTGAACAGAAGCGGTCCGAGAACTGATCCCTGTGGAACTCCGCATGTCATAGCCACCCTATCATATTCATGATTACCAATGGTGACAAAGTAACTCCGGCCATCTAGATAAGATCTGAACCAATCAAGGACTGTCCCGGAGAGTCCTACCCAATTTTCTAGCCTATCTATAAGTGTGATTAAGTGTGAGTCTATGATGTACAGTGTCAAATGCTGCACTGAGATCTAATAGAACCAGAACTGTTATTTTATCAGAATCAGTATTCAGCCGTATATCATTTAAAACTTTAATCAGGGCCGTTTCAGTACTGTGGTGAGGTCGGAAACCTGACTGAAATTTGTCTAAGAGACCGCTTGAGGTCACAAAATTGCTGAGTTGATTGAAGACAACCTT